>CM028139.1:4898404-5071668 GCA_016403345.1 Corylus heterophylla
TATGAGTTCATATTCAATGACCATTAAGCACAAAATAAAAAAGAAAACAGCATTTAATCTTATGGCAGCCATTGAATTTGACGAGGAAAATACATTATATTGTAGCGAGAACCAATACATACACCAAATAAGTTTCTCACAGATGGCGTTGTTGAATACATTAACCAAAAACTTCAAATCAACAATTTCAATACATAAAACGGGCATTTTCAACAAAAGTAATGCTACATTTATTCTCACTTTTTTACATTAATTTTTTTATATTCATACGTGATTTTTAAAACCAATTTTCCTCTATATCTATACATGTTATTGTGCAAGTGTTTTGAAAATTGGACAGAAAAGTAATATTGAATAGATAAATTATAAATAAAGGACAAATCTTGTGCAAGTGGAGGTAAAAGTCTTGATGAATACATGAATTACAACGTTGGAGTTGATGGAGGACTTGCTTAATTTCTTTCATAGACGTGGTAAAAAATGTTAAAATAAACGTTTCAATATGTATTTGTTGGTGTGAAATAATGGAGGGGTGCACCGATTACAGTGCGAAGAGCACGAGCTTGAAAGATGACAAACTGCACACCGGGCCACCTTCCACGGTCCAATTCTACATCGTTAATCGTGTGAGTGGGCTTAAAAGACTTCTTGAATAGATGAATTCTAATGCCGGTGGAATCTTTTCATATTTTTTATGCATGATTGGATTTAACGTGGCCAACTGTGGTAAACTACTCCAATTCTTCATTGTTTTTTTATGCACACCCACCTTTCACGGTCCAATTCTCCATTGTTAATCGTGTGAGTGGCCGGGCGTAAAAGTTTTCTTGAATAGATGAATTCTAATGCCGGTGGAATCTTTTCTCAGTTTTTTATGCATTAGATTCGATTGAATGTGGCCAATTAACTGTGGTAAGCTCCACACCCTTAATATTCTGCATGGTTTCTCCATTAAAAATAAATATTTTATTCAAAAATTGAAAATAGATTTTTTTATATGTGATCCCTATATTATATATATATATATATATATATATATATATAGTTTGATTAATCCTCACGGTAATATTGGGTATCATCAATAATATTTTTTTTTTACATATTTAATAACATATAACGATATAACACTGTATATATATAATGAGTTAAATGAACAAAACAAAATGTAGATGAAAATAAATAGGCTTTTTAATTTTTATTTTTTTAATCATAATCAGACAAAGATAGACAGCCAACTAAAACAGAATCAAACAGTATCACCTGACCAATGTTTTTACCCAAGACGAGAACATTTATTTTTCTTCTAATTAGCTAGAGATTAAAAATTAAAAAAATGCACATTAGAGAGAAGCCAACAAGGGCCCCACAAACAACCCATGTTCGTCAAAGCAATTTGATTTGTCTTGGAGTAAAACAAGTTTTGAGAATACTCATCAAGCTTTCACAGGGGAAACCAAATACTTCTGCTTTGTGAGTGCTTCGCTACACTTTGCATCCTTTCCTGATTTATTCCTCTATACCAAAAAAAAACCATGCCTGTCGGAGAGATTTTCCTTTCTGCATTCCTCGGTGTCCTCTTTGACCGTCTGTCGTCTCCTGATTTGCTCAGCTTTGTTCGCCGAGAGGGGCTTCAACAGAAGGTGGACAAGTGGAGCAAAACGTTGAGAAGAATTCAGGCAGTCCTGGATGATGCGGATGAGAAGCAAGATAAGAACGAGGGTGTGAAAGAGTGGCTGAATGATCTCAGAGACTTGGCTTACGATGTGGAAGACATACTGGATGAGTTTGCAACGGAAGCTCTGCGACGCAAGTTGATGGGAGGAGATGATCAGGCCAGCACAAGCAAGATTCGAAAGCTCATCCCTGCTTGTTGTACTTCCTTCACTCCAACTGCTGTTGGGATCAACATGAGGCTGGGGTCAGAGATGGAGAAGATCACTGATCGATTCAACGAGATGGTGAAGCTAAAAGATGATCTGAAATTGAGTGAAACTGTCGATAGGAGGTCATACAGAACAAGTCAGGCACCAGCCCCGACTTCTGTAGTGACCGAAGCCCATGTTTATGGCAGGGAAAAAGATAAAGAGGCTCTACTTCAATTTTTGGTGGGCGAAAAACGTAGTGATGCTCAACTCTCTGTGCTTCCTATACTTGGTATGGGGGGTGTGGGTAAGACTACTCTTGCTCAACTTCTGTACAATGATGAACAAGTGCAAAGCTTTTTTGAGCTCAAAGCATGGACTTGTGTTTCTGAAGATTTTGATGTTGTTAGGGTGACTAAAACAGTTCTACAATTTGTCTCCTCCGAAAATTGTGAGGGCAAGGATCTAAGTTGGCTGCAAGAGAAATTGGCGGCGAATCTAAGAGGGAAGAAGTTTCTAGTCGTTCTCGATGATCTTTGGAATGAGAAATACAGTGACTGGACTCATCTACGTGCTCCTTTTGAAACAGGGGCTCCGGGAAGTATGATTCTCATCACAACTCGCAATCAAGGAGTTTCATCAAAGACGGGTACCATTCCAGCTTACTCTTTGAATAAATTGTCAAAAGATTTTTGTTTGTCTATATTGGCCCATCATGCATTGGGTACAATAGATTTTAGCGCACATGTAAACCTCGAAGATATTGGTGAGGAATTGAGTAGAAAGTGCAAAGGCTCTCCTTTAGCAGCGAAAGTACTCGGAGGCGTCTTATGCAATAAAGTAGATCGTGATGAGTGGGAAGATGTATTGAATAGCAATATATGGGATATAGTAGAAGTGAAAAATGAAATTGCTCCAGCTCTTATGTTGAGCTATCACCATCTGCCTTCACATTTAAAGAGGTGCTTTGCTTATTGTTCAATACTCCCTAAGGACTACGTATTTGAGGAGAAGCAGTTGGTTCTACTATGGATGGCAGAAGGTTTAATTAAGCCACAAGATGGGAGAAAGCAAATGGAAGATTTGGGTAGAGAGGATTTTCGCAATCTATTGTCGAGGTCATTTTTCCAACGATCGTTCAACGATGAATCAAGATTTGTGATGCACGACCTCATCAACGATTTGGCTCAACAGGTTGCAGGAAATATATGCTTTAGAATGGAAGACAAAGTTGGGGTTAATAATGAAGGGAAACCATCTAGAAAGGCTCGACATTCGTCTTACTTGATTGGTGCATATGATGGCATTAAAAAATTTGAGGTCTTTAATGATCTCATGCGTTTACGAACCTTCCTGCCTCTTAAGCTTTCGTATGGAGATTATTACTTGACTCGTAATGTTCTTTTTGAATTATTGCCAAAATTCAGACGCATAAGGGTGCTCTCTTTGAATGGATACAAGATATATGAGTTACCAGAATCAATTGGTGATTTAAAGCATCTAAGGTTCTTTGACCTTTCTCACACTGAAATAAGAAGCTTGCCCGAATCAGTATGCACTCTTTACAATTTACAGGCATTGATATTGGAGTGGTGCTTTTCTCTAAAGAAATTGCCTTCAACATTTGGAAACCTACTCAACTTGCGACATCTCAACATTCAAGGAGCACATGCATTGGAAGGAATGCCTCCGCAAATCAGTAAATTAACTTGTCTCCAGACATTGCCCCATCTAATTGTTGGAAAAGGTAGTTGTTTTGGGATAAAATTGTTAGGGCCTTTGTTGCATCTTCGAGATACACTTTGCATTTCCAGATTGGAAAATGTGATTAATCATGAGGATGCAAGGGATGCCAAGCTATTTGAAAAGAAAAATCTCTCTGGGGTGTCATTTGAATGGAATAAGTTCATGAATGAGTCAATTGACAGAGCATATGAATTAGAGGTACTTAACAAGCTAAAACCTCACGAGGGTTTGAAAGAGCTCACCATCAGCTGCTACGGTGGTACAGAATTTCCAATGTGGTTAAGAGTTCCTTCATTTTCTAATATGGTACTCTTGAAGATTGAAAGTTGTGCAAAGTGCGCATCATTGCCCACGGTGGGCAAATTACCATCACTCAAAGACCTTTTCATTGCAGGCATGGGCAATGTGATAAATATTGGTCGCGAGTTTTATGGGGAAGATTGCTCTCAACCTTTTAGATCCTTGGAAACTTTGCATTTCGAGAATATGCAAAAGTGGGAGAACTGGATTCCTTGTGAAGAATTCCCAAAACTGTGTAAGCTTTCTATTAAACGGTGTCCAAAACTGATGGGTAAGTTACCAAACCATCTTCCTTTATTAGAAAATATTGTGATAGATGGAAGTTGGCAGTTGTTGGTTTCAATATCCAGCTTTCCAGAGCTTTGCAAGCTAGAAATTGGGAAATCCAAAGGTGTGGTGCGTGGAAATAAGGTTGACTTGGGCTCACTAAGCTTCAGGACTTGCTCAACAAATTTTGAATTCACAAGTCAAATAGAAGATCTCAATATTGGAGGACTCACAAATGTGGAAGATTTAACTATTCATGACTGCATGGAGTTGACAAATTTGCGGTTAAATGATATGGGATTACTACAACATCTCCCGTCTCTTGGTGTTTTGGAGATTACTGATTGTTCCAAACTAGTTTCTTTGGAGGAAAAAGAAGTAGAAGAGCAGTTACAACTTAGTTTGTCATCCAAATTGAGAAAAATCACGATCTTCCGTTGCGACGCCTTGGAATCTTTTCCCAAGCCAATGATGGACAACAGCATGCATCTTGAGGAGGTTTATCTTTCACAATGTCATTCAATGACTCACTTTGCAATAGGGCAACTACCTCCAACTCTAAAGCAGCTAACGATAGAGTTGTGCTACAACATGCAGATTTTGGTGGATGGGGATGATATCAACAAATTTTGGTGGTGCAGCAAATCTCTTCTTGAGTACTTGGAAATTAGGGATTGTTCATCCCTCAAATCCTTAACGTCAAGTGGAGAATTACCTGCAACACTTAAACACCTCAAAATTCAAAATTGTGATACGTTGGAGTCGATAGCAAAGAGCTTCCATGACAACTCGTCTCTTGAAGTCATTGAGATCTCCTATTGTAATAACCTTACATCCTTACCCATGGGCATACACAACCTCAGCCATCTACATCATTTTGTTATTGAAGGATGTTCAAATCTTGATTCCTTCCAGAACAGCGAGCTGCTCCCTACCAACCAGAAAGCACTTACGATTTGCAAGTGTGAGAAAATGCAAGCCTTGCCCAACTGCATACACAACCTCATCTCTCTTCAAGAATTGAAAATACGGGATTGTCCAAGCATTTTATCATTTCCGGAAGTAGGTTTCCCCACCAACCTAACATCACTTACTATCGATACTATGGCGTCGTTTAATGAGGCCACTTTTGCGTCGGAATTGTCTGAGCTTGCCTCTCTTAAAGAACTTGTAATTCATGGTGACTCTTCGCATCTGGTGTGCTTTCCAGAGGAGATGCTACCTGCCTCTCTAATGAGCCTTACCATTGAAAACTTCCCGGATCTGGAATGCATGTCTTCCAAATGCTTTCAATTCCTCGCCTCTCTTGAACAATTGTGTATCCAGTGCTGTGAAAAGCTCACATCCTTTTTAGAGGATGGCCTGCCTCCCTCACTCATGCGTCTTTCTATCGTTGGATGCCCAAGCCTCACGTCATTTCCAAAATTTGGCCTCTCTCCCTCACTCACGTATCTTGATATCCAGCACTGTGAAAAGCTCTCGCCCTTTCTAGAGAATGGATTGCCTCTCTCACTCCTGCACCTTTATATTTGCAATTGTCCTCTGTTGATAGAACGCTGCAAAGGACGAGAGTGGTTCAAGATAGCCCACATCCCTTACGTTGTGCTTGATTTTCAACTCTTCTATAAACTAGAAGATGAGAGTCAATGAATCCGAGTTTCATTTAGATGCAAGCCAAGTTTCAAGAAATCAATCCAAAGGTCAGTTTATTGCCACGTCATTTCTTTTTTTACATATTGATGGGAGGTCCATCTATCACCCATAAGGGTTGGAATCATGGACTTCCTATCTTCTTCCCAACAACACCTGTTGATTATCTTCATTTTTTTTTTTTTTTTGTCTAAATGTTGGCATTGGGTTTGCTGAACGTTGCTATTCTTTTTGGGTTTGTACAACAGGATCACAGGTGTTTGATAAAATGTCCAAGTGCCCACAAAGAGTAAGGATGCCTCCAAATATTGAGTTTTTCATTACTAATTGGCATATTGCTGGTCATTACATATTTTACCAATCACTGGTACCCTCCAAGGTATACAACTTGATTTTGACCCTTTGCAAATGTTGGCATCCACGTTGTGACTGCAGGCATACTATGGAACATTTATCATATTCAGTAAAAGGATTGATAATGTTCTTCATTTAATTTTCTAGAAGAATAAGTAGAATGGATTATCCTAATGTTCATTCATTTTATTTGTTTTTTGGGTCTAAATTGGCTTTGGGTTTGCTGAACGTTGCTATTTTTGTTGGGTTTGCACAATAGGATCACATGTGTTTATTAAACTGTCCAAGCAACCACGTAGAGAGAGAGAGGAGGCCTCCGAATATTGAGTTTTTCATTACTAATCACTGGGAGCCTCCAAAAATAGGTATGTAACTGGATTTTGATCCCTTGATAAAGTTGGCATCCATGTTGTAATTGGATTAATATTGTTCATTCATTTAGTTTTCTAGCTCGGAGAATAAGTAGAAGGGATTATCCTAACATTGTATTTCCATGAACAAACTGATCCGGATTATGAGTTTAAAGAGACATGTCTTACTGCTCATTCAATTTTTATTATTTCTAAGAAAGTTTTGCATCCAAATAGATACAAAAATTATTAAATTCTATTTTAATTGATGTGGAAAAATATTCTTTATTGTTGATTCTCACTAGGACAATAGTTGGATTAAGAAGTTTCGCTCTATAGGTACACACACATCTCTAATGATTATTTCTTCATCTTCGGTGCTTGCAGAGGGTTTAAAATGCTGGAGCTACCTGAAATACCCACCATGTGGAAGAGTTGTTTGTTCTTTCGTTGCTAATGTGTTGTTTTCTGTCTTTCCTAAAATGAACAATTTGGGTAGTCCTGTATATTAGAGATGTGCAACTTTATTTTGCAATATTGGTTTCCAATTTTGGTTTGCTTTTCTAGCCCTTTTTTCCCCTCTTTGTATTGTTTTCTCGGTAACCAAGAGATGCATTAATAGACAAAGGAATATTGTAAACATTTTTTTTTCGATGAATTGTTTTTGTGAGTTACTATGTTTGTCTGCATAAAATTACTACTGAATCAGATAAACAAAGGGCTTGCCCATCTTTCATTTTCTTGAATTCTTTGAATTACATTGTTCAAATCAAAAGAACTTTTTGCTTATTTGTTTGCATATACTTTTGGAGATTTAAATGAATGAGAGCAAATAGATAAAGTATGAATATGTGACAATTAAAAAATAAAATAATTGAGGCGTGATAGGATGTATATTCTTCATTACAAGGCATGCATCTTCAAGGGATATTTTGCATTTCAAAAGTGGATATTCTATAAGCAAGACTTTGGGGTAATTACCTTTTTCTCCCATGAACTACAACACTATGTCAATATCCCTCTAGGAACTGTTAACCTTACTGCCCTACCCCATCATATTACCATTTTCTTCCCAAACCCCCCCTTTCTTTTTTTTTTCTTTTTTTTTTGAATAAACATCTTGTCTTCATTAATCAAGATTAAACTGAAGCAATTTGCTCAGCTCGTACAATATCACAGATACAATCAGGTATCTCATCTCTCCATATGTAATCTATGACACTTCTAGTAGCTAACTTTGCTAAAATATGGGCTACACAATTTATATTCCGTCGTACATGGTTAGGCTTCCAATTGGATAGAGAATTCAAAATTAATTTAGCATCCTCTATAAGTTGACCATACCTACTCCCATTCCGCTCCTCATTGTGTAGCGCCATGATAATTGTTTGTGCATCGCCTTCTATAATGACATTGCTAACTTCAAGGTAGTTGCAGAATTGGGCTGCATGGACCATGACCATTGCCTCAGCAGTAGTCGGGTCTAATTGTCCCTTTCGCGTGAAGCTCCGTGCTGCAATTGCCTTGCCCTCAAAATCTCGAAGGATTAAACCTCCTCCCAAACCCCCCTTTCCGTCAGTCAACCACGCTAAAAAACTTGAAATAACTCAAATACCCTAACTTTATATACAAAAATTACATATAATACCCTTAAAATTAAACAAATTTTTTTAAAAAATATATATTATTAATGTATCAGTACCAGTTTCAAAAAAATTAAAATTAAAATTAAAACAAAAAAATATAAATATATTAAAATTGAAAAACACTTATAATTTAATTTCTAATTTAAAACAAATATATTTATATTTTTTGTCTTAATTTTTTATTTGGAGGGTATTTCTATCTTTTAATGAGATTTAACATCTAAAAGAGAATATTCCGTCCGATTTAACGAAGTTAACTGATGAAAGACGGGTTTTGAAAAGAAAATGGTAGTCTGTTAGGGTCGGGCAATAAGGTTGACAGTTCATAGAAGGATATTGACATAGCGTCGGAGTTCATGGGAGAAAAATGTAATTACCCCCAAAACTTTTAATGAGCTTTTGATAGAATGACAATGGAACAACAATTTTAATGAACCACAAGTTTTGTTCTTTATATATGTACTTTAATTTGTTTGATGTCCCAACCATCATGAGTTTTATTTGAAAAATCAAGAGTTTTGGCTTCAAATTACATGTTACATGTAAATAGTAAGTATCAAAAATTTGAAATTTTGTTTTAGTAAGCATTTCAGTTTGCCTATTAGACTCCAAACTATCAATACATAGAAATGTTAGATTTCGTTTTCCTTCAACCAAACAAAAATTAGCACACAACAGCTCGTTATAAACAAGCTTTAAAGTAAGAGTCCCTCATATACCTCTTATAACAATGTCATCTCTGAGTTTTTCTACACTGTCCCCATTTTGTTCTATGTGAGTTCTGATTCTTGACTAATCTATGTGAGTTCTGTCCCCATTCTGATTACAAGCAAAGAAGATCAGACCAATGTCATGTTAAATAGGAATACTCAACTATATTGTTATATATAAGAACCAACTTGCATCATTCAAGAAGCCAAAATATATGGTTTTCATACACAATAAAACGTGTATGAAGAAAGAGGAAGCTAGTGTGGTTCTAACCCCCCATACCTAAAAAAAGTACAAAAGAGAAAAAAAATGAAAATTGATGGATTAATGAACTTTGGATTCTGAATAATTTTGCCAATTGATGCTTTAATGCCTTGATTCCTCGCCAAATACCTGTGTTGCAAATTGGGCATATCTGAAAAAGAAAAAAACACAGGAATATAAGGTCAGGCCATGGCAAAAATAATGCAGATCTAGGATTCTTAAAAGGTTCATCTTTTATGAAAGGATTGACTGACCTTGTTAATAATGCTAAGCCATTTGATGATGCATTCCCTGTGGTAAACATGCTTGCATGGCAATTTTATTTGCCGTTCGCCTCTTTTGTACCTCATTTGGCAAATCACACATCTGTTTGCAAACAATACCAGTATGAACGGATGAACAGCTCCAGAAAAAGGAAAATTTTGCATCTAATCAGTAATAACTATTGTCTGAAAGTTGCAGCAACACCTCCAATCAACACTTCGATTATAGTTGAAAAATTCCTATAGTAGCAACACTACATATAGTAGCAACACTACATAAGAGGAGCTTAAGAAAGTTGCAGGAGAAAACATGGTTGAGGTGCTAACTAGAAACAAATGCCACCAAAGGATATTTCCTTTCCTCTAAATGGTTGTAAATATACCTTTCAAGTAACTTTCAACATTTTTTTTTTTTTTTTTGTTTGTAACAAACATAGTAACAAGAGGAGAAGAAAGAAGAGAGAATTGAAAGAAGAATGTTCTAAGTGATTCAAAGAATCTATACCCTGTATTTTAACCTTAACCAGATTCTAATACAATTACTTCTGAAATAGGCACGTACACAATTACTTCTGAAATAGGCACTTACCATTATTGCAATATTTTGAATACAGGGTATGGATTCCACCTGTTTTTTATGTAACTTCAACAATATTTTGAGTTTGTGTTACATATCTTCATCAACAGCCTTTACAATAAGAAGCTTAGTTATTGAACACCTAAACTATTGTTGCTTCAGGAAAATATAAACTATGAGATGCAACACAAACAGGGTGAAACTATGAGATGCAAACTGGTCAAGCAAGCAGAATGTTGTTAAGTCTCATGTTGCGGTTAATGTCAAACCATAAAACAATTTGCTAGCCATAGACAATTATAACAATTTCTCCAACATGTATTGTGTTACATATTTGGGTAGAAAAGAAGAAAGCTTATTTTGGTTTAGCAAAAAATAAAAACTGTTTTTCTAGCAAGGTAAGCTTTGATCACATATAAAAGATCGATGCAGAATATATAATTATCTATCACATGACTTCACAAAACTTATGGTTAGTTCAAATGCACATAAATACTTAGATGGCTTAAAGAAGTAAGAAAAAATGGCATTTAATACAAAGCCACGTAAAGCAACCAGGAGAGATTGGTCAGAATTGCAAGTTTACAGCTATAGGCGAATAAAAGTTGGCATTATTAAACAAGGCATCTATAAACAAGAATTAAGAAACACCAAAATCCAAAGCACCAACCAAGTTTGAATGGTAATTTCATACAATCATTTTAAACTTTTTACTAAAATTCCACCTGCCCCAAAAATGTATTTATTTATAAATTCTCAATCATAAACATAAATTTGTTATCTGCCAACCTTTAAAAGCCAGCCAATGGTCCTAACTCAGCTTGAAACAAATGCATAATCTGGAATTAGGTAATTCTATACCATATATCAGCTTTTTGTGTATCAGATGTGAGGTTTGCATACAAAATGATACTTCAAGAAAGTTATTATAAGGATTACCAAATAAGCTGTTGAATATCTCAATATCACAATCTCAATTACAGGAAACAAATCACAATTAATTCACCCCTTGGATTTTGCAATATAAAAGCAGCTCTCCTAGCCCCCAAAGTAGTTTGTCAGCATTAGCCAGGTGTGGTTGCTCTTTAAGTATCATTAATAGTCTCAATCTCAACTTCAAAACTTTCATGAATATTGAATTTTCATCATTTAATGAATTAAGTTAATTGTAGATTAACAAAATCTTTTGTGCTGCACATAAATTAGTTTAGTGCTGAAACTTTCATTTGTTTGGTGTGTGACTGCATATGCATGGGGGTTTGGAAGGGAGGGGGTGAACGCTTTTCTACTTCTAGCAAATTTATTTCATCCAGTAAGGCCCAGTGAAAGTGCTTCTACTGCTTAATAATAGAATATCATCACACAAAAAAAGCAAAATACAAAATTGCAATTACTTGGTTCAAAGATAAGGAAGAAAGGAAAGAAACACAGAAGAAATTCAGTCCCACTATCAAATAATGTTCGTGAAACGTCCACTACTTGTAGGGACATCACCACATGATTTTGATGTAAATGCAAGAGTTTATTAGAGGGTTAAATACTTCAGACCCCCCTAGGGTTTCACAGCTTTATTTTTTTTTCATTGGGGTTTCACTTTTATCACAGGAGGTGCCTGTGGTTTTGATAATAGACCAAGTTAGTCCTCCGTCAGTTGATCGTTAGTTGATTTAACGGAATTCCACGTGGACCAATCAAATGTTGACACGTAGCACCTACTTAATTTTTTTAAAAAAAAATTAAAAAAAGAAAATTTATTTTCTAAAAAAAAAAAAAAAAAGATTGGGGGTGGCCGAGCCACCCCCTTGGCCATTTGAGGTGGCTTTGGCCATGGGGGTGGCCTGGCCACCCCGATATGGCCGAATGGGTCACCAAGGGGGTGGCTGAAACCACCCCCAGTACCCACTAGGGGTGGCTCGGCCACCCCATGGAGCCTTGGGTGGCAAACCACCCCAATGGTGGTTGGGTGGTTTCGCCACCCCTTGGAGCAGGTGGCCGAGCCACCTCCCCGGGCACCAAGGGGGTGGCCGAAACCACCCGCAGTACCCACTGGCCAAGGGGGTGGCTCATTTTTTCTTTTTTCTATTTTTGTTTTTTTTTTTTTTAGAAAATACATTTTCTTTTTTTAATTTTTTTTTAAAAAATTAAGTATGTGCCACGTGTTAACATTTGATTGGTCCACGTGGAATTCCGTTAAGTCAACTGACGGAGGACTAACTTGGTCTATTATCAAAACCACAGGGACTTCTTGTAATAAAAATGAAACTCCAGGGAGGAAAAAATAAAGTTGTGAAACCCCATGGATTAATTTAGTATTTAACCCTTATTAGAATTTAGTGGGATGCTATAATTTACCTTTTCTATTTTTTTTAGGCAAGTTGCATTTTTCGGATTATTAATATATACCTCACCACTATCTCATTATTATTTTATTATGATAGTATTAATTCACCTTTAAATCTACCATTATTAAACGAAAAAATAAATAAATAATAAATTCGCAATGTCAATTAGTATAATAAGATAATAGTGTGATATATGATATTAATGTTTTTTTTATTATTATTGATGATCGTTCTAAGCAAAATGAATTAATGGAGGTGGATGGAATTTCAATTATGACTCTGTGTATGATAGATATCTAGCTCACGCTGCTTAAGGTAAATATATATTATTGTGGAGACTCTGCTTCAACTTCAAAACCTATATATCTATATATATTATTGTGCAAGTGGACGTAAAAGTAATATGAGAAAAATATAAAAAAGCCCCCCAAACTATCAGTCATTTCCGTTTTAGTTCCCTAATATTCAAAAAGTGATAAAGTAGCCTCCCAAACTACCAAACAGTTGCATTTTGGCCACTCCGTTAGTTATTACCGTTAAATAGGATGAAAAATTCAAAATTACGTCATTTTTTTAGGTTGAGTTACTAAAATGCCCTTTTGAAAAAAAAATCAATTAAAAAAATGCCCCCCAAAACGACGTCGTTTTGAGGAGAAGAAAGAGAAATATATATATATATATATATATATATATATATAACCACATATTTTTTTTTTTCCCCTCTCAAAACGATGTTGGAGGGCATTTTTTAAATTGATTTTTTTTTTTTTTCAAAATTCCTCAAAACGACGTCGTTTTTGGGAGGCATTTTTTTAATTGAATTTTTTTTTTTAAAAAAAAAATTGCATTTTACTAACTTAACCTCAGAAAACGACGTCGTTTTGCATTTTCCATCCAATTTGATAGTGTTGACTAACGGAGTGACCAAATTACAATTTTTTGATAGTTTTGGGGCTACTTTATCACTTTTTGAATATTAAAGGCTAAAACGAAAACGGCTAATAGTTTATGAGGCATTTTTATATTTTTTCCAAGTAATATTGAATAGATAAATTATGAAGAAAGTACACATCTTGTGCAAGTGGAGGCCGGTAAAAGTCTTGATTTATACATGAATTGAATTATATATAACCAAAGGAGAAACTGCTAAAAAAAAGAAAAGAAGAAGGATAAACTGCTGGGCAATTGGACTTGATGGAGGACTTACTTTCATAGGATAGACTTATTCGGGAGTGGAATCTTTCTTGGTTACGTATCAAAAATAAACTTCATTATTCAAACAATATTTTATAATAAACTATTCAATATATATATTTGCTCTCTACCAACTTTGAATAATCCTCTCACGCCAACGACCGCCAACTAATACTTTTAATAATCACCCAGGAAATAATTTTTTAGTTTTTGTTTAATATCATACGTTGTCACAGCAATTTTAGTTCTATTCGACATCACGAAGGGTATTCCCAGCCACTCCTGCCGACTTCCGTTGTTGCTAAATTGATCATTCAGCTTATAAGGAGTAAGGACCATAATACGAAGAACTCTCCAGACCAAAAAATCCAAATTTGTATGAGTTCATATTCATTGACAAGTATGTACTTTCCTGGGTACATAAATAAAAAAGAAAACAACATTTAATCTTATGACAGCAATTTAATTTGATGAGGAAAATACATTATGTTCTAGAGAGAATCTAGCTATATATACAAACACCAAACAAATTTCTCACAGATGGCGTTGTTGAATATATTAACAAAAGAACTCCAAACCAACAATTTCAATACATACAAACACGCATTTCCAACATATATACAGGAAAACTCCAACCGTCATGCCCGACGGAAATGGATTTTTGTGAATCAAACATCTAGCCTCTGATTGAGCATATTATTTGCGTGAAGTAAACGTTAAAAATTACATTTTTATCCGACAATTATTTACAATGCTGACATGTGAGTTTCAACCAACCTTTAACTTTTTATTTAATTACAACTATTTATTAATGTTGATGTGTCAGTTCTCACAATTGAATTTTTTTTAAAAAAAAAAACAATAATTGATCTAAGATTTGGTTGAAACTGTCACGTTCGCATTGTTGGATAATTGTGTGATAAAAATATAATTTCTAATATTATTCTATTTACTTTTTAAAAATTTAAATAACAGTATACACCACACATTTATCTCAATTTTTATTCCACTCAAATTTTACCATAGTAAATCTTTCTGTGTAGAGGCAAAAAGCGAGATAAAAGGTATATATATATATATATATTTGCTTGATGTTTGTTATTTCTCCAGAAAAAAAAGGAAAATATATATTATTGTGCAGATCCACCTTCAACTTCAAATCATGTACATCTAAACGTATTATTCTGCAAGTGGATATAAAAGTAATATTGAATAGATAAATTATGAATAAAGGAGACATCTTGGGCAAGTGGAGGTAAAAGTCTTTATGAATTGATGAATTATAATTAAAGGAGAAAGAGATAGGCAATTGGACTTGATGGACTTAATTACTTTGATTGACGAATTTGGGAGTGGAATCTTTCTTGGTTCCCTATCAAAAATAAACTTTTTTATTCAAAAGTTTTATAATAAATTTTTCCATTAATATGTCATCTCTATAGTATATTATATATATATATATATTTGCTCTCTACTTTGAATAATCCTCTCACGCCAACTGCCGCCAACTAACACTTTTAATAATCTTCATACGCCAACTAATACAACATCTTTGGTTGAAAAGAGAAAACTTCTTTGTAAATTTCTCTGAATTTTTCTTGTGCACAAACAAAAAGTGGGCACATACTCCTCGATAGGTACCATAATCAATTAATCAACAATCTCATCCGTCCAAACTGGAGACACCGGTGTAATGCTACACTCATAAAATATGCTATAGGCATTTTTAACTACAAAGTGACATTGAAAATTATTATTAGATTTTGAATATTAAATTTTGCATAGATACAATGATGATTTTCAATGTCACGTTATAAAATGTACACTTGTAAGTATAATTAGCATTTTGTTACTCACAAATGTCTTACTAAGTAGGGGTGAAAATGCGGAGGGATAATTTGCTATCCGTATATGCGGATGCGGCTAGTAATTTTAGGGTGGTTAATATATTAACATATATTTAAGATTCAAATTCAAGGACTGAACATCTCTTTATCTTGCTTAAAAGTTTGTTAGTATTGAAGGTTATTATTTTTTCATAATTACTTGCATTTAATTTATTCATGATTGGTCCTTATAGGGGTGCTAATTTGGATTCATGGTGTGTCATAGATCAGTTGCCATCTACGTCCAGTACTTATGAATGTATTACATTTAGACTTAATTTGTGTTTTTTATGTTTTGAATTTTGTATATAGTTTTTGTTTTTGTTTTTATTTTTTTATTATTATTATTTTTTTTATGTTTATGTTTGCCGAATTTGTAATTTATGGCAAAATGATTAGTAAGTATGATTGGAATAATAATATGCATGCAACTACAAATAATGTATTTTTTATATTTATTAGAGCAATTACCTCATATAACATATAAAAACTGAAAAGACAAAGAAAGCAAGAACAACAGCATCTCACTCTCGAAGGTAAACTCGGCTACAATGAACACAGTGATTGCCTTTGACGAATTCAGTTATTATAGAGTGTTTTGTCTTTCACTTTCGCTTTCTTTGAGCTCCACTATGAAGCTAGCTTTGCCTGTCCAATGCTTTTACGAATGACGAGAACATTTATTTTTCTCCTAATTAGAGATTGAAGGCATTCATATTGGAGAGAAGCCAGCAAGGGCCCCACAAACAGCCCATGTTCGTCAAAGCAATTTGAATTGTCTTGGAGTAACAAGTTTTGAGACAACTAGTGATCATCAAGCTTTTCACAAGAGAAACCAATTACTTTCTGCTTTGAGCGCTTGGCTATCCTTTGCATCGTTCATTTCCTGATTTATTCCAAAAAAAACCATGCCAGTGGGACATATTTTACTCACTGCATTCCTCGGAACGCTACTTAACCGACTGACTTCTCCGGAGTTCCTCAACTTTTTGAACCAAGAGGGACTTGGAAAAAAGCTGGACAATTGGAGCAGAACGTTGAGAAGAATTCAGGCAGTCCTGGATGATGCGGACGAGAAGCAAGATAAGGAGGGTGTGAAAGAGTGGCTGGATGATCTCAGAGACTTGGCTTACGATGTAGATGACATACTGGACGAGTTTGCAACGGAAGCTCTGCGACGCAAGGTGACGGGAGGAGATGATCAAGCCAGCACAAGCAAGCTTCGGAAGCTCATCCCTGCTTGTTGTACTTCCTTCACTCCAACTGCTGTTCGGATCAACATGAGGCTGGGATCGGAGATAGAGAAGATCACTAATCGATTCAACGAGATGGTAAAGCTAAAAGATGACCTGGAATTGAGTGAAACTGTTGGTAGGAGGTCATACAGAACAGGTGAGACACTGGCCCCAACTTCTGAAGTGACCAAAGCTTATATTTATGGCAGGGAAAAAGAAAAAGAGGCTCTACTTCAATTTTTGGTGGGTGAAAAACGTAGTAATGCTCAACTCTCTGTGCTTCCTATAATTGGTATGGGGGGTATGGGTAAGACTACTCTTGCCCAGCTTGTGTACAATGACGAAAAAGTGCAAGAGTTTTTCAAGCCCCAAGCATGGGCTCATGTTTCTCAAGTTTTCGATGTTGTTGGGGTGACAAAAGCAATTTTACAGTCTCTCACCTCTGAAAATTGTGATGGCAAGGATCTAACTTGGTTGCAAAACAAACTAAAGAAGGAATTGAAAGGGAAGAAGTTTCTAGTCGTTCTGGATAATATTTGGAATAAGAACTACCAAGACTGGACTCTCCTACGTGTTCCTTTTGAAGAAGGGGCTACAGGAAGTGCAATTATAATCACAACTCGCAGCAATGAAGTTGCATTAAAGACTCGTACCACCAATATTCTAGATGCTTTCCCTTTGAATGGTTTGTCAAATGACTTTTGTTTGTCTATATTGGCCCATCATGCATTGGGTACAACAGACTTCATCGCACATCTAAACCTCAAAGATATTGGTCAGGAACTCGCTAGAAGGTGTAAAGGCTCTCCTTTGGTAGCAAAAGTACTTGGGGGCGTCTTACACAATAAAGTGCATCTTCATGAGTGGGAAGAAGTATTGAATAGCAATCTATGGGATATAGCAGAAGTGGAAAATGAAATTGCTCAACCTCTGATGTTGAGCTATCACGATCTCCCTTCAAATTTGAAGAGGTGCTTTGCATATTGTTCAATAATCCCAAAGGACTATGAATTTGAGGAGAAGCAATTGGTTCAGCTATGGATGACAGAGGGTTTAATTAAGCCACGAGATGGGAGAAAGCAAATAGAAGATTTGGGTAGGGAGGATTTTCGCAATCTATTGTCGAGATCATTCTTCCAACTATCGTTCAAGGATGAATCAAGATTTGTGATGCATGACCTCATTAATGATTTGGCTCAACATGTTGCTGGAGATACATGCTTTAAAATGGAGGATATAGTTGGGGGTCATAATGGGAGGAAGCCTTCTAGAAAGGCTCGACATTCGTCTTACTTGGGTGGTCATTGTGATGGCATTCAAAAATTTGAGGTTTTTCATGATTTCAAATGTTTACGAACCTTTCTACCTTTTGTGGTTCCAAATACAGGCAACCGTTGCTTGACTCATGTTGTTCCTTTTGAATTGTTGCCAAAATTAAGACGCCTAAGGGTGCTCTCTTTGAATGGATACAACATATATGAGCTACCAGAATTAATTGGTGATTTGAAGCATCTAAGGTTTTTCGACCTTTCTCGCACTTGCATAAGAAGCTTGCCTGAATCATTATGCACTCTTTACAATTTACAGACATTGATATTGGAGAGTTGCTATGCTCTAAAGAAATTGCTTTCAGCATTTGGAAACCTACTCAACTTACGGCATCTCAACATTCGAGGAGCATATGCATTGGAAGGAATGCCTCCGCAAATCAGTAAATTAACTTGTCTCCAGACATTGTCTCATTTAATTGTTGGAAAAGGTAGTTGTTCTGGGTAAAATTGTTAGGGCCTTTGTTGCATATTCGAGATACACTTTGCATTTCCAAATTGGAAAATGTGATTAATAATGAGGATGCAAAGGATGCTAGGTTATTTGAAAAGAAAAATCTCTCTGGGGTGTCATTTGAATGGAGTCAGAACATGGATGAGTCACAAGATAGAGCACATGAATTAGAGGTACTTAGCATGCTAAAACCTCATGAGGGTTTGAAAGAGCTCACCATCAACAACTATGGTGGTACAGAATTTCCAAAGTGGTTAAAAGTTCCTTCATTTTCTAATATGGTACTCTTGAAGATTGAAAGTTGTGCAAAGTGCACATCATTACTTGCAGTGGGCAAATTACCATCACTCAAAGACCTTTTAATTAAAGGCATGGGCAGTCTGAAAAATATTGGTCGCGAGTTTTATGGGGAATATTGCTCACAACCTTTTAGATCCTTGGAAACTTTGCATTTTGAGGATATGCAGGAGTGGGAGAACTGGATTCCTTGTGAAGAATTCCCAAAACTGTGTAAGCTTTCTATTAAACGGTGTCCAAAATTGATGGGTAAGTTACCAAACCATCTTCCTTTATTAGAAAATGTTGTGATAGATAGATGTAGGCAATTGTTGGTTTCAATTTCTAGCTTTCCAAAGCTTTGCAAGCTAGAAATTGGGGGATCCAAAGGTGTGGTGCGTGGAAATAAGGTTGACTTCAACTCACTAAGATTCACATGTCTTTCAACAATTTCAGAATTCACATGTCAAATAGAAGAGTTCACTATGGGAGGATTGACAAATGTGGAATATTTAACTATTGAAGACTGTGAGGAGTTGACAAATTTGCGATTAAATGATGTGGGATTACTACAACATCTCCTGTATCTTGGTGTTCTGGAGATTCATGATTGTTCTAAACTAGTTTCTTTGGAGGAAAAGGAAGTAGAAGAGCAGTTATAACTTAGTTTGCCATCCAAACTGAGAAAAATCAAGATCTTTAATTGCAAGTCCTTAGAATCTTTACCCAAGGCAATGATGAACAACAGCATGCATCTTGAGGAGGTTTATATTTCATTCTGTAATTCGTTGACTCACTTTGCAATAGGGCAACTACCTCCAACTCTAAAGCGGCTAACGATAGAGGGGTGCAACAACATGCAGATTTTGGTGGATGGAGATGATATCAACAAATGCGGTAGCAGCAAATCTCTTCTTGAGTACTTGCATATTTACTCTTGTTCATCCCTCAAATCCTTTACCTCAAGTGGAGAATTACTTGCAACACTTAAACACCTCAAAATTCATTGTTGTGGTAAGTTGGAGTCGATAGCGAAGAGCTTCCATGACAACTCGTCTCTTGAAGTCATTGAGATCTCCAATTGTGATAACCTTACATCCTTACCCATGGCCATACACAACCTCAGCCAT
Organism: Corylus heterophylla; assembly: GCA_016403345.1. Lineage (NCBI taxonomy): Eukaryota > Viridiplantae > Streptophyta > Magnoliopsida > Fagales > Betulaceae > Corylus > Corylus heterophylla. The sequence goes on from CM028139.1 coordinate 4,918,240, forward strand.
CTACATCATTTTTTAATTATAGGATGTCCAATTCTTGGTTCCTTCCCGAACAGCGGGCTACTCCCTACCAACCTGAAAGCACTTACGATTGGCAGGTGTGAGAAAATGCAAGCCTTGCCCAACTGCATACACAACCTCACCTCTCTTCAAGTATTGAAACTATGGGATTGTCCAAGCATTGTATCATTTCCGGAAGCTGGTTTCCCCACGAACCTAACATCACTTACTATCTATACTATGGCGTCGTTTAATGAGGCCACTTTTGAGTGGGAATTGTCTGAGCTTACCTCTCTCAAAGAACTTGTAATTCATGGTGACTCTTCGCATCTGGTGTCCTTTCCTGAGGTGATGCTACCTGCCTCTCTAACGAGCCTCACCATTCAACACTTCCCGGATTTGGAATGCTTTCGATTCCTCGCCTCTCTTGAAGAATTGAGTATCATGTATTGTGAAAAGCTCACGTCCTTTTTAGAGGATGGCCTGCCTCTCTCACTCACGAGTCTTTTTATCTATGATTGCCAAAATCTCACGTCCTTTCCAGAGGTTGGACTGCCTCCCTCACTCACAAGTCTTTCTATTGTTGAATGCAAAAATTTCACATCCTTTCCAGAGGATGGCCTGCCTCCCTCACTCGCAAGTCTTTCTATCTCTACTTGCAAAAAGCTCACGTCATTTCCAAAGTTTGGCCTCTCTTCCTCACTCACGTATCTTGATATCAACTACTGTATAAAGCTCACGTCCTTTCCAGAGGATGGACTGCCTCTCTCACTCCTGCAACTTCATATTGGCGATTGTCCTCTGTTGATAGAACGCTGCAAAGGGCGAGAGTGGTTCAAGATAGCCCACATCCCTTACATTGTGATTGATCATTCATCCTTCTATAAACCGGAAGAGGAGAGTCGGTGAATCCGAGTTTCGTTTATATTCAAGTCAAGTATCAAGAAATAAATCCAAAGGTTAGTTTCGTTTATTGCCACATCTTTTCTAATTTTACATATTGATTGGACGGTCATCTATCACCTTTAATGGGGGAATCACGGACTGCCCATCTTTTTCTCAATAACACTTCTTGATTATCTTCTTCTTCTTCTTCTATTTTTAATTTTTTGTCTAAATGTTGGTGTTGGGTTTGCTAAACATTGCTATTCTTTTTGGGTTTGCAGAACAAGATCACAGGTGTTTGATAAAATGTCCAAGCGACCAGAGAGAAAGGAGGCCTCCGAATATTGAGCTTTTCGCTACTAATTAACATATTGCTAGTCGTTACGTATTTTACCAATCATAGGTATGCAACTTGATTTTGATCCTTTGTTAATGTTGGCATCCATGTTGTGACTGCAGCCATACAATGGAACATTTATCATATTCAGTAATTAGATTGATAATGTTCATTCATTTAATTTAATTTCTAGAAGAATAAGTAGAATGGATTATCCTAACGTTGTATTTCCATGAACAAACTAATCCGGATTATGAATATAAAGGCTGCTCATTCAATTATTATGATTTCTAAGAAAGTTTTGCATCCAAATAGATACATAAATTATTATATTCTATTTTAATTGATCCAGAAAATATTCTTCATTGTTGATTCTCATTAGGACAATAGTACGAAGTTTTGCTCTATTTGCACACCTCAAATGATTATTTCTCCATCTTTGATGCTTGCTTGCAGATGGTTCAAAATGCTGGTACTACCTGAAATACCCGCCATGTGGACGTGTTGTTTGTTCTTTTGTTGCTAATGTGTTGTTTTCTGTCTTTCCTAAAATGAACAACTTATGTTGTCCTGTATATTAGAGGTGTGCAATTTTGATTTGTTTTTCTGGTTCTTTTTCCCCTCTTTGTATTGTTTTCTCAGTAACCAAGAGATGCATTAAGGACATTTTAATTTTTGGTGATTTTTTTTTGGTTAGTGGTTTTACAATGTTTATCTGCATAAGAGTACTACTCAATCAAATAAACAAAGGGCTTGCCCTTCTTTACTTCTCCTAAACTCTTTGAATTATATTGTTCAAAACAAAAGAATTTTTGCTTATTTGTTTGCAAATACTTTTGGAGATTTAAGTGAATGAGAGCAAATAGATAAAGTCTGAGTATGTGACAATTAGAAAATAAAATAACAAAGGTATGAAAGGGATATTCTTCTTTACAATCTTGACAGTAAGGCTTATTCAACTAATAAAATTAAACTTGCCATCAATAAAAATTAAATTTGCTAAAATTTGTGGAATAAATAAAAATTAAACTTGCTAAAATTTGCGTTTTCAAATCATAGGTATAGGGATACTTTCAAAATTATACGTTGAAGTTGGAAGCAAACTGATCATAAGCTCCTACCAAAGATCGACCACGACAATTTGAGTTCCAACTGCCTCACCTAATTAAGTCAAGTAATTCCTGAAAAACAGCACACAATTAATGTGCTCCGACTTCTATCCATTATGATTTCGATAGTAGTTATACTACAATCGTATCCTACTAAAGAAACACCAAAATCCAAAGCACCAACCAAGTTTGAATGGTAATTTCATACACTCATTTTTAATTTTTTACTAAAATTCCACTTGCCCCAAAAATGTATTTATTTCTAAATTCTCAATCACAAACATAAATTTGTTATCTGCCAACCTTTAAAAGCCAGCCAATGGTCCTAACTCAGCTCGAAACAAATGCATAATCTGGATTTAGGTAATTCTATATCATATATCAGCTTTTTGTGTATCAGTTCTGATGAGGTTTGCATATATACAAAATGATACTTCAAAAAAGTTATTATCAGGACTACCAACTAAGCTGATTGAATATATATCTCAATATCACAAATATCTCAATTATAGGAAACAAAACACAATTAATTCATCCCTTGGATTTTGCAATATAAAAGCAGTTCTCCTGGCCCAGCCCCCAAAGTACTTTGTCAGCATTAATTAGCCAGGTGTGGTTGTTCTTTAAGTATCAATAGTCTCGGAACAGGATCCTCTCCACTCTATTATGGACTGAAGAATATCCAGTTTATGGTTAGGATTTTTTCTCAAAAATTCTATGGCTATAAATGGGACACATATCCCACTAATAAAAATAATAATAAAATATTATTTTAAATTAAAAACAAATTAAAAAACAAATTAATAAAAAAATAAGAAAAAAAAGAAGGGGTGGCTGGCCACCTCCTATGGTGGCCGGCCACCCCCATTTTGGGTAGGGTATGGCTCAAGCCACCCCCAATGGCTGGCCAGGGGGTGGCCAAACCACCCCCATGGCCTATGGGGGTGGTTCGGCCACCCCATCTTGTAAAGGGGTGGCCGAGCCACCCCAAGACTCTTGGGGGTGGCTCGGCCACCCCCTCTGGGACAAGGGGTGGCTTCGGCCACCCCAGATCGAACTGGAGAGGATCCTGTTCCAATAGTCTCAATCTCAACTTCAAAACTTTCATGAATATTGAATTTTCATCATTTAATGAATTAAGTTAATTGTAGATAAACAAAATCTTTTGTGCTGCACATAAATGAGTTTAATGGAGGTGGATGGAATTTCAATTATGACTCTGTGTATGATAGATATCTAGCTCAGGCTACTTAAGGTTTTGCTTAATTCTATGGTGAGAAAACTATTAATATATATAATGTGCTTAGAACTTTTATATATAGTTGTAGCTGGCAAAGTCATCTTGGTATTATTTATATTTAAAGGATTATAACTTGCCCAAAAATATTTGGCATTAATTTTTTTATTTTTTATTTTTTTTACCTTTGTTATTTGTCCAGAAAAAAGGTAAATATATATTATTGTGGAGACCCAGCTTCAACTTCAAATCCTGAATATCTATATATATTATTGTGCAAGTGGACATAAAAGTAATATTGAATAGATAAATTATAAAGAAAGTATACATCTTTCTTGTGCAAGTGTAGGTAAAAGTCTTGATTTATACATGAATTATGTATAAGTACAACTAAAGGAGAAACAGCTGGGCAATTGGACTTGATGGGGGACTTTACTTTCATGGACTTATTCGGGAGTAGAATCTTTCTTGGTTACCTATCAAAATAAACTTCATTATTCAAACATTTAATAATAAACTATTCAATATCTCGCATATATATATATATATATATATATATATATATATTTGCTCTCTAGCTACTTTGAATAACCCTCTCACGCCAGCGATCGCCAACTAATACTTTTAATAATCACCCGGGGAATAATTTTTTAGTTTTTGTTTACCGTCATATGTTGTCACAGCAATTTTAGTTCTATTTGACATCACGAAGGGTATTCCCAGCCGCTCCTGCCGACCTCCGTTCTTGCTAAATGATCATTCAGCTCATAAGGACCATAATACGAAGAACTCTCCAGACCAGAAAATCCAAATTTGTATGAGTTTATATTCATTGACCAGTGGTATGTACTTTCCTGGATGCATAAAATAAAAAAGAAAACAACATTTAATCTTATGACAGCAATTTAATTTGATGAGGAAAATACATTATATTCTAGAGAGAACCTAGCTATATATACAAACACCAAACAAATTTCTCACAGATGGCGTTGTTGAATACATTAACAAAAGAACTCCAAATCAACAATTTCAATACATACAAGCACACATTTCCAACAGATATACAGGAAAACTCCAACCACCATGCCTGACGGAAATGGATTTTTGTGAATCAAACATCTAGCCTCTGATTGAGCTTATTATTTGCGTGAAGTAAATGTTAAAAATTACATTTTTATTTGACAACTATTTAACAATTTTGACATGTGAGTTTCAACCAACTTTTAGCTTTTTATTCTACAACTATTTATTAATGTTGATGTGTCAGTTTTGATCATTGAATTTTTATTTTTATTTTTATTTTTATTTATTTTTTATTTTTTTAACAATAATTGATCAAAGAGTTGGTTGAAACTATCACCTAAGCATTGTTGAATAATTGTGTGATAAAAATGTAGTTTATAATATTACTCTATTTACCTTTTTAAAATTTGAGTAACAGTATACACCACACATTTATTTCACTTTAATTCCACTAAAATTTTACGATAGTAAATCTTCCGTGTAGAGGCAAATATTGAGATAAAAGGTTTTTTTTTTTTTTTTTTTTTTTGGGTTGATGCTTGTTATTTGTCCAGAAAAAAAAAATTGCAGACCCACCTACAAGTTACAACTACCAAATGCTGTATATCTATATGTATTATTGTGAAAGTGGACATAAAAGTAATAATGAATTGATAAATCATGAATAAAGGACACATCTTGTGCATGTGGAGGTAAAACTCTTGATGAATAGATGAATTATAATTAAAGGAGAAAGAGATGGCTGCAATTTGAGTTGATGGACTTGATTACTTTCATGGACGTATTTGGGGGTGGCATACTTCTTGGTTCCCTTTCAAAAATAAACTTTATTATTCAAAATTTTTATAATAAACTATTCAATTAATATGTCATCTCTATAATATATTTTATATATATATTTGCTCTCTACTTTGAATAATCCTCTCACGCCAACTACCGCCAACTAATACTTTTAATAATTCTCATCATACGACAAACTAGAGCCAACTAATACAACATCTTTGGTTGAAAGGAGGAAATTAAACTTCTTTGTAAATTTCTCTGAATTTTTCTTGTAGACAAACAAAAAGTGGGCACCTACTCCTCGGTACCATAATCAATTAATCAAACGATCTCATCCATTCAAACTAGAGACATCGGTTTCAATGTGTAAAGCTATACTCATAAAATATGCTACATACGTAACACTGAAAATTATCATTAAATTTTAAATTTCATTATTCACCAATGTCTTATTGGGTAGAGATGAAATTGCAAATAAATAATAATCACCCGCATTTGTTATCCGCATATGTAAATGCGGATAGTATTTTTAGGGTATGCAGATGAGATTTTCCTTTATATATTCAAGAATTAGACATCTCTTTCTTGTACTTAGAAGTTTGTTAGAAATGAAGGTTATTATTTTTTCATGTTTTACTTACATTTAATTTATTTATGATTGCTACTTGTATGAGTGCAAATTTGGATTCATGGTATATCTTAGATTCGTTACCATCAACATTCACTTATAATTATGAATGTATTACATTTAGATTTAATTTGTGTTTTTTATGTTTTGAATTTTGGATATTGTTTTTTTGTTTATGTTTGCCGAATTTGTAATTTATGACAAAATGATTAACAAGTTCGATTTGAATAATAGTGTTCGACTATAAATAATGCATTTTCATATTTATTAAAAGTAGCAATTACAACTTCAAAGCCTAAAAGGACACCTCATATGCGAATAACACATAAAAACCGAAAAAACAAAGAAATCAAAAACAACTTCATCTCGCTCACGAAGGTAAACTCATGAGCTACAAGGAACACAATGATTATAGAGTGTTTTGTCTTTCACTTTCGCTAATTTCTTTGAGCCCCACTCTGAAGCTAATTTTAGAGCATAAAAATAAATAAAAATGTTATCTTAGAGCATCTCTAGCAAATTAGCTAAATGGCTCATAATAGCTACATTTAGTTATTTTGAGCATTTTTTGGTCTCCAACAAATTAACTTCAGACAAGGTTAAGGAGACACTTTGCTACCGGGAATAGCACATTAGATGATTATTTTATTCTTTCTCAGTGATTACTTTTTATTGTTTAATTTTTCTCTCTTCTCTCTTTCTCTCTCAGACTTGCCCCCCATGCTAAGGATTTTGTAAGCCAACTGTTTATAAACATCCAGAGTTGGAAGCAAAGCTTTTTATCACAAAAGATGTGCCAATACCCATGGTTCAACCTTCCTTTCGGCTACTTGAGTGGAGTGGATTTGGTGGTGTGGAGGGAGAGAGAGGAGAAGGAAGAGAGAGTTGCAGAGGCAAGCCATGGGGGTTTGGGTTGATTTTCGGTCTTGAAGCCTAATTTTAGGTTTATGCCGAAAGTATATGAAGCTTTAGTACCAATTTTATGCTAATTTCCCTTTATCAAAAATTGGTGTTGAAGGAAAATTTCTTTTGGGATGATTTTTCTCACAACCGATTGGGTGAATAGATTTTGTTAATTTGGGGACATTTTGGTTCATTATAGTTTTGGGTTCTACGGTCATGGTTGCTGATAAAACATGGTTGGAGAAGAGAGAGAGAAAGAAGAAAACAGAGAGTTAAAAAAATAATAAAAGAAACATTGAAAAATAGTATTTAGGAAAAATTACAGTTTATCCCTCAAAGTTGACAGCGTTTTTCAATTCAAATACCAAAGTTTCAATTTTTGCAATCTACCCTCACAAAGTTTCAATTTTTTTCAATTCGACCAATATTATCTTAAAATTCTCATATTGTTGCTAATTTTTTTTTTTTATTTTTTTTTTTTATGAAAAATAAATAAATTTGGGGCTAAATTGCTAGATGGCCGTAGCCACCCCAAATTTTAAAAAATAAAAATAAAAATTGGGGGCAATATGAGAAGTTTTGGATACAATTGGTTAAATTGCAAAAATTTGATACTTTAGGGGGTGGATTGCAAAAATTAAAATTTTAGTGTTCAAATTGAAAAATGCTGTCAACTTTAAGAGGGTGAACTGTAATTTTTTTTAGTATTTAAAGAAACTAGATAATGAAATAAATAGTCTGCTGGAGTTGGTAGCAAAATGTTAGTAGCTAAAATGAAAAAAAAAAAAGAACATACGACTTCTGGAGCTCACATCACATTATAATAGAGTCCTTTCATTGCCTACAACTCACTTAATGTCCTCAACAAAGAAAAAGGAGAAACTACATTTATCTTTCTCTCAATTTGTCACCTTCTTTTTTAAAACTAAAAGGGAACTATGACTTTATTGTAATGTCTCTCTAACATTTGATGACAGTAAATCTTTTGTGAAGAGGCAAAGGTAAGATAAAAAGTATAGTTTTTTTTTTTTTTTTTTTTTTAATCTTTGTTATTTGTCCAGAAAAAGGTAAATATATATTATTGTGGAGACCCAGCTTCAACTTCAAATCCTGTATATCGATATATATTATTGTGCAAGTGGACATAAAAGAAATATGGAATAGATAAATTATGAAGAAAGTACACATCTTGTGCAAGTGGAGGCCGGTAAAAAGTCTTGATTTATACATGAATTATATATAACTAAAGATTGTTATATATATATATATATATATATATAAAGGAGAAACAGCCAATAAAAAAAAAAAATTGAGAAACAGCTGGGCAATCGGACTTGATGGAAAGTTATTTGGGAGTGGAATCTTTCTTGGTTACCTATCAAAAATAAACTTTATTATTCAAAAAATTTATAATAAACTATTCAATACGTCACCTATATAATATATATTTGCTCTCTACTTTGAATAATCCTCTCACGCCAACTACCACCAACTAATACTTTTAATAATCCTCATACGACAGACTAATGCCAACTAATTAATACATCGATCTTTGGTTGAAAAGAGGAAACTTCTCTGTAAATTCCTCTCAATTTTTCTTGTTTGTAGATAAACAAAAAGTGGGCACCTACTCCTCTTTTCTTTGTTTGTAGTGTATAATGAATTGTAATTTTGATGCAAAACCCACGAAGGGTATTCCCAGCCACTCCTGCCGACCTCCGTTCTTGCTAAATGATCATTCAGCTCTTAAGGACCATATAAAATACGAAGAACTCCCCGGACCAGAAAATCCAAATTTGTATTAGTTCATATTCATTGACCAGTATATGCACTTTCCTGGATGCATAAATAAAAAGGAAAATTAAACAACATTCAATCTTATGGCCGCAATTTAATTTGATGAGGAAAATACACTATATTCTAGAGAGAACCTATATATATACACAAACACCAAAAAAAATTTTCACAGATGACGTTGTTTAACAAAAGAACTCCAAACCAACAATTTCAATACATACAAACATGCATTTACAGAATCAAACATCTAGCCTCCGATTGAGCATATTATTTGTGTGAAGTAAATGTTGAAAATTACATTTTTATCTTTTATATATATATATATATATATATATATATATATATATATATATATTATTGTGCAAGTGGACATAAAAGTAATATTGAATGGATAAATTATGAATAAAGGACACATCTTGTGCAAGTGGAGGTTGATTGATAATAGATGAATTATAATTAAAGGAGAAAGAGATGGGCAATTGGAGTTGATGGACTTACTTTCATGGACGTATTTGGGGGTGGAATCTTTCTTGGTTCCCTATTAAAAATAAACTTTTTTATTCAAAATTTTATAATAAACTTTTTAATTAATATGTCATCTCTATAATATATTATATATATTTGCTCTCTAGCTACTTTGAATAATCCTCTCACGCCAACTACCGTCAACTAATACTTCTAATAATCATCATCACACGACAAACTAGAGCCAACTAATACAATATCTTTGGTTGAACAGAGGAAACTTCTTTGTAAATTTCTGTGAATTATTCTTGTACACAAACAAAAATTGGGCACCTACTCCTCGGTACCATAATCAATTAATCAAACAATTTCATCCATCCAAACTGGAGACATCAGTTTCAATGTCTTATTCACCAATGTCTTATTGAGTAAAAATGAAAATGCAAATAAATACAATCACCCGCATATGTTATCCGCATATATAGATGCGGATAGTATTTTTAGGGTATGCAGATGCGATTACCCTTTATATATTCAAGAATTGGACATCTCTTTCTTGTACTTAGAAGTTCATTAGAAATGAAGGTTATTATTTTTTCATGTTTTACTTACATTTAATTTATTCATGATTGCTACTTGTATGAGTGCTAATTTGGATTCATGATATATCATAGATTCGTTACCATCAACATTCACTTATAATTATGAATGTATTACATATTTAGACTTAATTTGTGTTCTTTATGTTTTGAATTTTGGATATTATTTTTTTATTTATGTTTGCCGAATTTGTAATTTATGACAAAATGATTAATAAGTTCGATTTGAATAATAGTGTTCGACTATAAATAATGCATTTTCATATTTATTAAAAGTAGCAATTACAATTTCAAAGCCTAAAAGGACACCTCATATGCGAATAACACATAAAAACCGAAAAAAACAAAGAAATCAAAAACAACATCATCTCACTCACGAAGGTAAACTCATGAGCTACAAAGGAACACAGTGATTATAGAGTGTTTTGTCTTTCACTTTCGCTAATTTCTTTGAGCCCCACTCTAAGCCAATTTCCACTAATTTCTACAACCCTGCCCTTTCTCCAAGTCCAGGTAAGTTGTCAGATATTATTAATTTTTTGGTCATTTAAGAAGAGATTGTTGCAATTGAAAGTTTAGAAAGATATTGTCAATTAAATAATAATTTAAGCGGGGTATGTAAATTTTTTCCTTAAAAAAATATTTTAATCAAAATTGCAAAATAAATTTTTCAATATGTGATAGCGTCATTCTCTTGTACATTTTTTGTCCATCTATTTTATAAATTTATTATTAAATATGTAAGACTCACATGTAGCTTAACTAAATTCAATGACAAATTTGCATATCTCTTACACAAATTGACAAGAGCAAGGTCCTCAAGAAGTAGCTAAATCGGCTGAGACCACGCCTCATGAAGCGGAGGTTACTAGTTCGTATTTCCTCCCCCTTCTTGTACGGACATGTCAAAAATAAAAATAAAAATTGACAAGAGCAAGAGAATGCAAGAAAAATTTTCTTATAAAATATATATATACATGCTATAGTTTGAATAATCCTCACAAACCAGGTAATACTTCTTTCGTTGAAGAGACACGGCTAAGTAAATTCCTCTAAATTTTTCTTCTAGAGAAACAAAAACTGGCAGGGCAGCTCAGCTATACAACACTGTATATACTGAGTTACATGAACAAAACAAAATGTATATGAAATAAGTATCCGGCTTAGGTGCGGTAGTTCAAAACTACCGCACCGTGCTGTAGCCCAAAATGACCCAAGTTTGGGTTGTTTTGGGCAATAAAAAAATAATGTTTTTAAAGTAATAATATAAAATTAATTAAATATTAAAAAATCAATAATTAAAAAACTAAAACTATTAAAAAAAAAAAAAAAAAACTCAACTCACATCATCTCCATCTTCTTGTGTTGCTCCTCTTCTTCTTCTCCAACTCGTTCATTTCTTTTATTTTCTCATTTGCTTTCTTTGAGAGGGAGAGAGAGAGTTGACGGGAGAGAGTGACCCAAAGACGGAAAGCACGAGAGGGAGAAGGAGAGATTTTTAGAGAAACAGAGGGTAGAGAGAGACGGAGCTGTGAGAGAAATTGCAGAAAATCTTTGATTTTTTATTGCTGTTCTTGGCTAGCCTAAATTACAAATTTTAAGGATTTTTTAATAAATTTTTAAAATTTATTATATTATATAGGGATAAATGATTGATAATCGACCTAAATTACAAATTACTCTATGTAGTATAAAAAATAATTTATAGGTCCTCAAGGTATGCCAAAATAACAGTTTACTCTCTAAAATTAATTTTCGTTAAGTAAATTAACAAAATCTGTCACTTTGTCATGTCATTTTATTTTAAACCATTTGTATGAGAACAAATATTTATGTGTTTAATTTATTTAGATTAAACAACCATCGCGTTTTCGAAACACATAAAAAATAATTAAGCATTAAAACATGATGTGAAAGGATTTATTTTATTGCATTAAATGTTAAGTGAAAGATTTTATTTTTGTTTTTTTATTCATAAAAAGAAAAGATTATATTTAGTTTTCTCCATATTTTTTATCGAAGAAATATAATCAAGCATTGAACTTAATTTGAGGATTTATTTTATTAAGATTTTTCTTTTTTGTATTCGTAAAAAGGAAAAAATTGTTTATTTTGCCATGTATTTTTTCAAGCATTGAACTTAATTTGAGGATTTATTTTATTAAGATTTTTCTTTTTTGTATTCGTAAAAAGGAAAAAATTGTTTATTTTGCCATGTATTTTTCTTCTCAAATGTGCAAAAGTATATAGATTTTATTTGAATTAAAATATAATATATATCACACAAATAGATATTCCTGGTAATTTTCTATTACATACTTTGATAATCATAATCTAGGTTTTCTTCTTACTAAACAACACCTATAGGAAGAAATATATTAATATATTTTAATTTATATGGATTAAACGAAAATTAAGAGTCTTATTATTAAAATTTGTTGTCATTTTTACATTTATGTAATATTCTGTGAATGATTGTGTCACTTTATTCATACGAATATTTAACATTTAGTATGCCTTTCTATTGAAAACTCATTTTTCAACTGATAATAAAAAAATAAGATAACAAAAAATCCTGTGCATAGCACGGGTTATAAGCTCGTTGACAATAAAATGATAGTTTAAAGATGATACGTGTACTTTTTCCAAATATTTATGGTTTCACAAATCACAGGAAGGGTTTAGTTGCTTGGAAAACAAAAAGTTGTGCGTGTTATTAGAGCACTAGCAGTGGTTTTCATTTGATTTTTCTTAAGTTTATGGAAGAAAACTATTTTTTACTTGCATATCAAAATATATTTTATAATAGCTTTCATTACCTTTCTCTATACCATTAAAATATTAATTCTTTACAAAATACAAATGTCCTACCTATCTTCACATTTTTACAAAATCTCAACACAATCTCCGGGAACAAAAAGATGAAAGAGGAAAGAGGAAAAAGAAATGTTTATATTAAAATAATGTATAGAAAACCACTTTTGGTATCCTACAAATTGAGAAACATTGTAGCTACACAAAAGTGTTGGTTAAATTTAGGGAAACAGATGAGTTTTTGTGATTTTTTGAAAATTTTCCTAAATATAAGGAAGAAAATGTGCTATAGAATATATGTTGCTACTGTTCTTAGATGGATGGTGATTAAAATCAAAGGATATTAATATTATTATTTGAGAAGTGTTATGCATCTCAATTTTTTTTTTTTCAAAAGTTGGTTCATAAATAATGTATTACTATTTTATGAGATTTATTATTTTGAAAAATGTGTCACCAACTCATGAGATGATGAAACATCATTTGAAAACTAACTTTTCAAACAAAAATTTGGGTTGTCTCATTCTCTGACGCTCACAACTTTTCTCAAATATTATTTATCTAAATGGAATTTCAAACGTGACTTCCACATACCTAACACACTTTTTTAAAAATAAATTACAAAACTATTTTTAAAACCAAACATTTTTCATAAAATACTTTAAAAAAAAAAATTCTTAAAAGTGCAAATTCTCATGGGAGAGAAGCCATCAAGGGGTCCCACCGTCCCACAAAGCAAGTCGAAATTCTTGCTGTTAAGGCCATTCGAGACTACTCATCAAGTTTTCAAACGAGAAACCAATTACTTTGTGCTCTGTGAGTGCTTTGGCTAACCTTTGCGTCGTTTTTCCTGATTCATTAAGAAAACAATGGCAGAGATCCTCCTTTCTGCGATCCTCCCAGTCTTGTTTGAGCGTAACAATCAATAATCAATTGTCAATAGTCAATAATCAATAGTCAATAGTCAATAGTCAATAGTCTCCACACGATTGTATGGATAATGTTTGGAGGTGTGATCCTCCGTCTTGTATCCAATTGATTATTGAGGCAGAACGTTCTGTTTTGGTTCCTCAGAGATGATTCAATAAAATGATCTGTTTTTACCAAAAACAATGCACCATTCTATTTATAAAATCTTTAATTAGAATTGAATTATTTTTTTTCCAAAAAAAAAAAAAAAAAAAAATTGTCCTTATCCATTTTGTAGGCATTGATTTAGAAAAAGAAAGGTGGCAATGAATTAAGTGAACACCTATAATTGCGCCAAGTGGATGTAGAAGTCTTCCTGAATAATTGGATTGGATTTAATGCGGCCAACTATAATGGACTCCACACCACGTGATCAAATCAAATAAATTAAAGGCCGCCACCAACCATGTCATGAAGACATAGGATTATGGGAAAAGTACACTATGTATATCCTCATCAAGATTTTTTTTTTTTTTTTTTAATGTATAATTTTAAGATTTAAAACAAAAAAAAAAAAATTGTGAACGAGTATTTTTGCCTTGTGATGCATGACAGAAGGAGAACCATAGAAAATATATCAAAAATAATAGAAAATAAGATAAATCATGTTGATCAGAGTCTTATTGGTCAACAATGGAGTTTTGGTAGAGTTTCACCACAAAAAAGAAAGAGAGAAATCATGCCTCAAAGAAAACGTCTTTTTTCATTAATCATAATATATCCATAGGAGTACACAGAACATTTAAATAGACATTGTAAAATAAACCATAACCTTAATTTAATTGTCTTTGGGCTAAGTTCATTATCTAATTATAAAATATCACTAACTCTAGATTAGATGACTTTGGGCCAAACTCATTATAATAACTTTTAAAATATAGGTAAAACACCTGTCTAACTATAAATAACCTAATTAACTAATAAAACCCAAATAAAATTAAAAAACAACTTATTTATTTTTCCTTCTACATCAAGAGGGATATTTACATTTTATTGATAGTTTAGATAAATATTAATACAATTGATAATTTGAGAGAAATATTAACAATAAAATGATAGTTTAAAAATGATATACCTACTTTTTTTTTAAGTATTTATGGTTCACAATGAGAAAAAAAAAAAAAAAGAATTCAAGCTACTGATCTCGACTCCATGAGATGCAGTCCTAACAAAATGAATTATTACTTGAAAACAATTTAACACGAAGAGGTTAGTTGCTTGTGAAACAAAAAGTTGTGCGCGTTATTAGGGATGATTAAAATAAGGGTTAAATACTTGAAACTCTCCTAAGGTTTTATATTTTAAATAAATTACAAAAAATCAAACATTTTTCATAATATATATATATATATATTGGGAGAGAAGCCATCAAGGGTCCCACAAAGCAAGTCGAAAAATATATATATATATATATATATTGGGAGAGAAGCCATCAAGGGTCCCACAAAGCAAGTCGAAATTCTTGCTGTTAAGGCCATTTTGAGACTACTCATCAAGTTTTCAAACGAGAAACCAATTACTTTGTGCTCTGTGAGTGCTTTGGCTAACCTTTGCGTCGCTTTTCCTGATTCATTAAGAAAACAATGGCAGAGCTCCTCCTTTCAGCGATCCTCCCAGTCCTGTTTGAGCGTCTGGCGTCTCCTGAGTTGCTGAACTTTGCTCTCCGAGAGGGACTTGGAAAGAAGGTGGAGAAGTGGAGCAAAACGTTGGGAAGAATTCAGGCAGTCCTGAATGATGCGGACGAGAAGCAAGATAAGAACGAGGCTGTGAAAGAGTGGCTGGATGATCTCAGAGATTTGGCTTACGATGTGGAAGACATACTGGACGAGTTTTCAACGGAAGCTTTGCGGCGCAAGTTGACGGGAGGAGATGATGAGGGCAGCACAAGTAAGGTACGAAAGCTCATCCCTGCTTGTTGTACTTCCTTCACTCCAAGTGCTGTTAGGATCAAGTTTAGGCTGGGGAAAGAGATAAAGGAAATCACTGCTCGATTCAACGAGATGGTGAAGCAAAAAGACGATCTGAAATTGAGTGAAACTGTTGATAGGCGGTCATACAGAACAAGTCAGACAAGTCAGACAGTGGCCACAACTTCTGTAGTGACCGAAGCTGATGTTTATGGCAGGGAAAAAGATAAAGAGGCTCTACTTCAATTTTTGGTGGGCGAAAAAAGTAGTGATGCTCAACTCTCTGTGCTTCCTATACTTGGTATGGGGGGTATAGGTAAAACTACTCTTGCTCAGCTTGTGTACAATGATGAACAAGTGCAAAGCTTTTTTGAGCTCAAAGCATGGACTTATGTTTCTGAAGATTTTGATGTTGTTAGGGTGACCAAAACAGTTCTACAATTTTTCTCCTCCGAAAATTGTGAGGGTAAGGATCTAAGTTGGTTGCAAGAGAAACTGAAGGCGAATCTAAGAGGGAAGAAGTTTTTAGTCGTTCTCGATGATCTTTGGAATGAGAAATACAGTGACTGGACAAGTCTACGTGCTCCATTTGAAGCAGGGGCTTCAGGAAGTGTGATTGTCATTACTACTCGCAATGAGGAAGTTACGTTACAGACACGTACCTTTCCATCTTATCGTTTGACAGAGTTGTCAAATGATGATTGCTTGTATATATTGGCCCATCATGCATTGGGTACAAGAGACTTCAGTGCACATCTAAACCTCAAAGATATTGGTGAGGAACTCTCTAGAAGATGCAAAGGCTCTCCTTTGGCAGCAAAGGTACTTGGAGGTGCCTTACGCAACAAAGTAGATCGTGATAAGTGGGAAGACGTATTGAATAGCAATATATGGGATATAACAAGAGTGAAAAATGAAATTGCTCCGGCTCTTATGTTGAGCTATCACCATCTCCCTTCACATTTAAAAAGGTGCTTTGCGTATTGTTCAATACTCCCCAAGGACTACGTATTTGAGGAGAAGCAATTGGTTCTACTATGGATGGCAGAAGGTTTAATCAAGTCACGGGAAGGGAGAAAGCAAATGGAAGATTTGGGTAGGGAGGATTTTCGCAATCTATTGTCGAGGTCATTTTTCCAACGATCATTCAACAATGAATCAAGATTTGTGATGCATGACCTCATCAACGATTTGGCTCAACATGTTGCAGGAAATATATGCTTTAGAATGGAAAACAAAGTTGGGGGTAATAATGAAGGGAAACCATCTAGAAAGGCTCGACATTCATCTTACTTAACTGGTGCATACGATGGCATTAACAAATTTGAGGTCTTTAATGATCTCATGTGTTTACGAACCTTCCTGCCTCTTATGCTTTCATATGGAGATTATTACTTGACTCGTAATGTTCTTTTTGAATTGTTGCCAAAATTAAGACGCCTAAGGATGCTCTCTTTGAATGGATACAAGATATATGAGTTACCAGAATCAATTGGTGATTTGAAGCATCTAAGGTTCTTCGACCTTTCTCGCACTAAAATAAGAAGCTTGCCCGAATCAGTATGCACTCTTTATAATTTACAGGCATTGATATTGGAGTGGTGCTATTCTCTAGAGAAATTGCCTTCAACATTTGGAAACCTACTCAACTTGCGACATCTCAACATTCTAGGAACACGTAAATTGGAAGGAATGCCTCCGCAAATCAGTAAATTAACTTGTCTCCGGACATTGCCTCATCTAATTGTTGGAAAAGGTAGTTGTTCTGGGGTAAAATTGTTAGGGCCTTTGTTGCATCTTCGAGATACACTTTGCATTTCCAGATTGGAAAATGTGATTAATCATGAGGATGCAAGGGACGCCAGGCTATTTGAAAAGAAAAATCTCTCTGGGGTGTCATTTGAATGGAGTTCGAACATGGATGAGTTACAAGACAGAGCATATGAATTAGAGGTACTTAACAAGCTAAAACCTCACGACGGTTTGAAAGAGCTCACCATCAGCAACTATGGTGGTACAGAATTTCCAATGTGGTTAAGAGTTCCTTCATTTTCTAATATGGTACTCTTGATTATTGGAAGATGTGCAAAGTGCACATCATTGCCCGCGGTGGGCAAATTACCATCACTCAAAGAGGTTTTCATTCATGGCATGGGCAGTGTGAAAAATATTGGTCGAGAGTTTTATGGGAAAGACTGCTCACAACCTTTTAGATCCTTGGAAACTTTGCATTTTGATGATATGCAGGAGTGGGAGAATTGGAGTCCTTGTAGAGAATTCCCAAAATTGCGTAAGCTTTCTATTACACAGTGTCCAAAACTGATGGGTAAGTTACCTAACCATCTTCCTTTATTAGAAAATATTGTGATAGATGGAAGTAGGCAGTTGTTGGTTTCAATTTCCAGCTTTCCAAAGCTTTGCAAGCTAGAAATTGGGGGATCCAAAGGTGTTGTAAGTGGAAATAAGGTTGACTTCAAGTCACTAAGGTTCTCATCTCTTTCAACAATTTCCGAATTCACATGTCAAATAGAAGAGTTCACCATGGGGGGACTGACAAATGTTGAAGATTTAACTATTGAACAATGTGAGGAGTTGACAAATTTGCGGTTAAATGACGTGGAATTACTACAACATCTCCCATCCAAACTGAGAAAAATCCGGATCACAGGGTGCAAGGCATTGGAATCTTTACCCAAGGCAATGGTGGACAACAACATGCATCTTGAGGAGGTTTATATTTATTCGTGTCGTTCATTGATTCACTTTGCAATAGGGCAACTACCTCCAACTCTAAAGCAGCTAACGATAGAGTTGTGCAGCAACATGCAGATTTTGGTGGATGGGGATGATATCAACAAATTTTGGTGGTGCAGCAAATCTCTTCTTGAGTACTTGGAAATTAGGCATTGTCCATCCCTCAAATCCTTAATGTCAAGTGGAGAATTACCTGCAACACTTAAATGCCTCAAAATTAAATATTGTGGTACGTTGGAGTCGATAGCGAAGAGCTTCCATGACAACTCGTCTCTTGAAGTCATTGAGATCTCACGTTGTAATAACCTTAAATCCTTACCCATGGGCATACACAACCTCAGCCATCTACATCATTTTCTTATTGAAGATTGTCAAATTCTTGAATCCTTCCCGGACAGCGGGCTGCTCCCTACCAACCTGGAAACACTTACGATTGAGGGCTGTCAGAAAATGCAAGCCCTGCCCAACTGCATACACAACCTCACCTCTCTTGAAGAATTGAAAATATGGCGCTGTCCAAGCATTTTATCATTTCCGGAAGTAGGTTTCCCCACCAACCTAACATCACTTTCTATCTATGACACTTTTGAGTGGGAATTGTCTAAGCTTACCTCTCTTAAAAAACTTGAAATTCAAGAAGACTCTTCGCATCTGGTGTCCTTTCCAGAGGTGATGCTGCCTGCCTCTTTAACGAGCCTCACCATTCAAAACTTCCGGGATCTGGAATGCATGTCTTCCAAATGCTTTCAATTCCTCGCCTCTCTTGAAGAATTGAGTATCATGTATTGTGACAAGCTCACGTCCTTTTGCCAGGATGGCCTGCCTCCCTCACTCACGAGTCTTTCTATCCATGGTTCCAGAGAGCTCATGTCCTTTCCAGAGGTTGGACTACCTCCTTCACTCACGAGGCTTTCTATTGAATTTTGCAAAAATCTCACGTCCTTTCCAAAGGTTGGACTGCCTCCCTCACTCACGTATCTTAACATCTTTAAGTGCGAAAAGCTCACGTCATTTCCAAAGTTTGGCCTCTCCCCCTCACTCATGTATCTTTATATCCACAACTGTGAAAAGCTCACGTCCTTTCAAGAGGATGGACTGCCTCTCTCACTCCTGCAACTTCATATCCACAAGTGTCCTCTGTTGGTAGAACGTTGCAAAGGACGAGAGTGGTTCAAGATAGCTCACATCCCTCATGTTATTATTGATAATAAGTCCTTCTACAAACTAGAAGAGGAGAGTCAGTGAATTCGAGTTTCGTTTATATGCAAGTCAAGTTTCAAGAATCCAAAGGTCAGTTTATTGCCACATCATTTCTTTTACATATTGATGGGATGTTCATCTATCACCCATAATGTTTGGAATCATGGACTGCCTATCTTCTTCCCAACAACACTTGTTCATTATCTTCTTCTTCTTCTTCTGCTTCTTTTTTTTTTTTTTGTCTAAATGTTGGCGTTGGGTATGCTGAACGTTGCTATTCCTTTTGGGCTTGCACAACAGGATCACAGGTGTTTGATAAAATGTCCAATCGACCACGAAGAGAAAGGAGGCTTCCAAATATTGAGTTTTTCATTACTAATTGGCATATTGCTGGTTATTATATATTTTACCAATCATAGGTATGAAACTTGATTTTGATTCTTTGTTAATGTTGGCATCCATGTTGTGACAGCAGCCATACTATGGAACATTTATCATATTCAGTAAAAGGATTGATAATATTCTTCATTTAATTTTCTAGAAGAATAAGTAGAATGGATTATCCTAATGTTCATTCATTTTTTTTTGTTTTTTGGGTCTAAATTGGCTTTGGGTTTGCTGAACGTTGCTATTTTTGATGGGTTTGCACAATAGGATCACAGGTGTTTGTTAAATTGTCCAAGCAACCACGTAGAGAGAGAGGAGGCCTCCGAATATTGAGTTTTTCATTACTAATTAGGTTGTGGCAGGTTATTACAGACTTTACCAAGCACTGAGAAGTGAGACCCTCCAAAAATAGGTATGTAACTGGATTTTGATCCCTTGATAAAGTTTGCATCCATGTTGTAACTGGATTAATATTGTTCATTCATTTAGTTTTCTAGCTAGGAGAATAAGTAGAAGGGATTTATCCTAACATTGTATTTCCATGAACAAACTGATCCGGATTATGAATTTAAAGAGACATGTTTTACTGCTCGTTCAATTATTTTTATTTCTAAGAAAGTTTTGCATCCAAATAGATACATAAATTATTAAATTCTATTTTAATTGATGGGGAAAATATTCTTTATTGTTGATTCTCACTAGGACAATAGTTGGATTAAGAAGTTTTGCTCTATAGGTACACATCTCTAATTATTATTTCTTCATCTTTGATGCTTGCAGATGGTTCAAAATGCTGGTGCTACCTGAAATACCCGCCATGCGGAAGAGTTGTTTGTTCTTTTGTTGCTAATGTGTTGTTTTCTGTCTTTCCTAAAATGAACAATTTGTGCAGTCCCCTTGTATTGTTTTTATTAGAGATGTGCAACTTTATTTTGCAGTATTGGTTTCCAATTTTGGATTGCTTTTCTAGCCATTTTCCCCCCTCTTTGTATTGTTTTCTCAGTAACCAAGAGATGCCAAAGGAATATTGTAAACATTTTTTTTTCTTCGATGAATTGTTTTTTGTTAGTGGTTTTATAATGTTTGTCTGCATAAAATTACTACTCAATCAGATAAACAAAGAATGTTGTAAGTGATCCAAAGAAAATTCCTACCCTGTATTTTAACCTTAACCATATTCTAATACAATTACTTCTGAAATCGGCTACGACTTTGAGTTCCAACAGCCTCACCTAAGTCAAGTAATTCCTAAAAATACAGCACACAATTAATGTGCTCCGACTTCTATCTATTATGATTTCGATAATAGTTATACTACAATCGTATCTTACTAAAGAAACACCAAAATCCAAAGCACCAACCAAGTTTGAATGGTAATTTCATACACTCATTTTAAATTTTTTACTAAAATTCCACTTGCCCCAAAAATGTATTTATTTCTAAATTCTCATTCATAAACATAAATTTGTTATCTGCCAACCTTTAAAAGCCAGCCAATGGTCCTAAGTACTCTTGAAACAAATGCATAATCTGGATTTAGGTAATTCTATACCATATATAAGTTTTTTGTGTATCAGATCTGATGAGGTTTGCATATATACAAAATGATACTTCAAAAAAGTTATTATGAGGATTACCAAATAATTAAGCTGATTGAATATATATCTCAATATCACAAATATCTCAATTATAGGAAACAAAACACAATTAATTCATCCCTTGGATTTTGCAATATAAAAGCAGTTCTCCTAGCCGGCCCCAAAGTAGTTTGTCAGCATTAATTAGCCAGGTGTGGTTGCTCTTTAAGTATCAATAGTCTCAATCTCAACTTCAAAACTGTCATGAATATTGGATTTTTTTTTTTTTTTTTGAAACTGAACTGTTGAATTTCATTGATAATAAATCGTAAGATGGAGTAGAAAACTCCAACAACAATCATCGAGATAGAGCTAATTGCTCCATCAAAATAATATCACTAATACAATTAGGAGTGGTATCCCTCCAAATCCTATCACTGACATCAGTGGTGGCCGCTCTTGCCATCCTATGAGCCGCCTCATTGCCTTCGCGATGAACAAATACACAATTCCATCTTGGTATAGAGAGTAGTACATGAATATTGGATTTTCATCGTTTAATGAATTAAGTTAATTGTAGATAAACAAAATCTTTTGTGCTGCATATAAATGAGTTTAATGGAGGTGGATGGAATTTCAATTATGACTCTGTGTATATATGATAGATATCTAGCTCAGGCTGCTTAATGCCGGTTTTGCTTAATTCTATGGTGAGAAAACTATTAATATAATGTGCTTAGAACTTTTATTGTTGTAGCCGGCAAAGTCATCTTGGTATTATTTATATTTAAAGTATTATAATTTACCCAAAAATATTTGGCATTAATTTTTTTTTTTTTTTATTGTCCAGAAAAAAGGTAAATATATATTATTGTGGAGACCCAGCTTCAACTTCAAATCCTATATATATATATATATATATATATATTATTGTGCAAGTGGACATAAAAGTAATATTGAATAGATAAATTATGAATAAAGGACACATCTTGTGCAAGTGGAGGTAAAAGTCTCGATTGATAATAGATGAATTATAATTAAAGGAGAAAGAGATGGGCAATTGGAGGTGATGGACTTACTTTCATGGACGTATTTGGGAGTGGAATCTTTCTTGGATCCCTATTAAAAATAAACTTTTTTATTCAAAATTTTATAATAAACTTTTTAATTAATATGTCATCTCTATAATATATTATATATATTTACTCTCTAGCTACTTTGAATAATCCTCTCACGCAACTACCGCCAACTAATCACTTCTAATAATCCTTATTACACGACAAACTAGAGCCAACTAATACAATATCTTTGGTTGAACAGAGGAAACTTCTTTGTAAATTTCTCTGAATTGTTCTTGTACACAAACAAAAAGTGGGCACCTACTCCTCGGTACCATAATCAATTAATCAAACAACCTCATCCGTCCAAACTCGAGACATGGGTTTCAATGTGTAATACGAAGAACTCTCCAGACCAAAAAATCTAAATTTATATGAGTTCATATTCATTGACCAGTATGCACTTTCCTGAATGCATAAATAAAAAAGAAAATAACATTTAATCTTATGGGAGCAATTTAATTTGATGAGGAAAATACATTATATTCTAGAGAGAACCTAGCTATATATACAAACACCAAACAAATTTCTCACAGATGGCGTTGTTGAATACATTAACAAAAGAACTCCAAATCAACAATTTCAATACATACAAACACGCATTTCTAACAGATATACAGGAAAACTCCAACCACCATGCCTGACAGAAATGGATTTTTGTGAATCAAACATCTAGCCTCAGATTGAGCATATTATTGCGTGAAGTAAATATTAAAAATTATATTTTTATCCGACAACTATTTAACAATGTTGACATGTGAGTTTCAATGAACCTTTAACTTTTTATCTTACAACTATTTATTACTGTTGAAACTTACTAAATATTATTTGGTTGAAATGAGGAAACTTCTTTGTAAATTTCTCTGAATTTTTCTTGTACATAAACAAAAAGTGGGCACCTACTCCTCGATCCCATGCCATTATCAATTAATCAAACAATCTCATCCGTCCAAACTGGAGACATCGGTTTCAATGTGTAATGCTATACTCATAAAATATGCTAGGCATTAGCGTAACATGAGCTCACGTTCTTAAACTCAAGTTATTTTGTCAGATGGGAAGAAGAAAGCCAAGAGTCTCTCTCCCAATAATTAAAGGAAATAAAGGCAATTGAAAAACATCATTCATGTTGTAAGATCAAAGAAAATAACAAGACAAAATAAAGAAATTGCAATATGTGAAACTAATTTTTCAAAAACTATGTATGATTATTTTCTATTATTGTGTATATTACATATTACTCAATACTTCATTTTATAGACATAAAATCATAATGGGAGATTAAGAAATATGAAATGGTAGTACATGAATCAAAATGCTACATCAATATATTACATAAATGTTATAGGAATTCTAAAAGATGACATAAATGTATAGAATTTCAAGAGATAAAACTAAATGATCATCCACCGAATGTATGAATGCATTCATAACAATTCATTACATTTTACAGCAATCCCTTCTTCTTCTTTTATTTTTTTAGGAAATGCTATCCGTTTGTAAATATTTTTTTTGAGTGTGTTCTTTTTTAAAAAAAATGCCCATAAAAATGTCCATGAAAATTGAAATTAGCAGACAACAGCTCGTTATGAACAAGCTTTAAAGTAAGAGTCCCTCATATACCTCATATAACAATGTCATCTCTAGTTTTTTCTACATTGCCCCCATTTTGTTCTATGTGAGTTCTGATTTTTGACTAATCTATGTGCTTACAAGCAAAGAAGATGAGACCAATTTTAAGTCGAATAGGAATCCATAGCTATATTGTTATACAGAAGCACTAACTTGTATCATTCTTGATGCCAAAATATATGGTTTTCCTATACATAACATAACAGCTATGTTTGGCAAGAGTCTGGTTTGATCAGAATGAACGCATCGTTTCTAGTTACAGATGCCAAGCGACACGCAGACAAAACTTACTTTTTAATCTTAAATTTTTTTTTTTTTTAAAGCAAAATATTAAAAAAAAAAAGAAAAAGAAAAAGAAAAGCAGGAGAACGCTGGGATGGTTCCAGCCACCCCTTGGCCAAAATGGGGTGGCCGGACCACCCCATTTTTGGCCCAGCCACCCCCTGGCCGATCTGGGGGTGGTCGAACCACACCTGTGGCCAAGGGGGTGGTCCACCACTCCTTGGCTGTGGAAGGTGCATTTGGGGTGGCGGACCACCCCATGGGTGGGGTGATTTCGCCACCCCACACCAAAGAGTATGGGGTGGCCGAAACTACCTAGCCCTTGGGGTGGCCCGCCACCCCAAATGCACCTGTCCTTTTTTTTTTTGGCCAAGGGTGGCGGACCACCCCCTTGGCCATGGGGGTGGTCGAACCACCCCCAGATCGGCCTGGGGGTGGCTCCAGCCACCCCCTTGGCCAAAAATGGGGTGGTCCGGGTGGCTGGAACCCCCCAGCGTTCTCCTGCTTTTTTCTTCTTTTTTTTTTTTTATATTTTGCTTTTGAAAAAAAAAAAAAAAAATTAAGATGAAAAAGTAAGTTTTGTCACACGTGTCGATTGGCAACTGTAGCTAGAATACGAGCATCATTCCACTCATCGTGCGCCCTGCTCTTGCCAAACATAGCTAACATGTATGAAGAACTCTGGATTCTGACCGTTGGAGATTACTAACTTATTTTATTTTATTGGTCTAAGTATTGGAACAACTATAAATAAAATGCCTCACTTGTTGATCTTTAGACTCGTTGATCTTGGAATCTGGCATCATGGGGAAGATGCCTCACTTGTTGGTCCGAATATCATTTATTTACTTCAATTCATTGGATATTTTTCATTTGAATTTTTTATATTTTTCGAGGGTAATATTATTTAGTAGACTATTATACAATTGAGATGATGTAGTAGTAAAAATCACATGTTTTTTTTACAAGTGTCGATTCTTCACGGCCATATTATCTCAATTATATAACAATTATAACCATTTATTAAATAACATTACTCATTTTTCAATTGACATCTTTGGTTGTTAGAAATTTCTTTTTGAGAAGTGCTACACATCCCAAATTTTCTTTTTAAAAATTGGTTTCCAAATAATATATTACAGTCTTATGAGATTTATTATTTTAAAAAATATGTCATAAACTCATGAGATTGTGACACATCATATGAAAACTAATTTTTAGGACAAAAATTTGAAATGCTTAGCATTTTCTTTTCTTTTAATTGTTTTAACATTAACTTACAAAAAATAAAATTATAATTAAAAAGATGAACATGTTGTAGCATTATTGTTAGAAAAGTGAAAGGGTCATGTTTGGCAGGGCATATCGCATGATAATAGGGCCGATTTCATGCCATATCCCTGAAGAACAAAAAATGGAAACTAAAATACGTAAATCAAACACCAAAGAAAGAAATGAGTAATTTCACAAGCAATGTACGAGAAATGTTAGATATTATAACCCTAATCTTGCTAGGAACCAACTATTAGATAACGATGAATATTTCATAGCCGTTGGTGCAATAAATTAATAAAATTATGATAGCCCACTAAAGAAAAGAAAATTAAAACAAATTGGAAAAAGGAAAGGAATTGGTAATTTCATGATGGACATTGCTTTTTAGATAACAATCAATAGTAGGTAAGTCCACACAGCTGTCGACAATTATGTAATTGGGGTAGATGATTCATGAATGATGTTGTTTTGTCAGATGGGAAGAAGAAAGTCAAGAGTCTTTCCCAATAAAAAACAATATCACATACACAATCGAGAGTTTTCCCTCACCAAGTTCTATTTATGACAAATTTAGCTGTTATTTGATTTATTTATTTATTTATTTTTTTTTATTTTTTTTAACATATTCACACAAGAAAAGAGGAAGAATTCGAACTAGTAACCTCCGCTTCATAAGGCATGGTCTCTAGCCGATTGAACTATCTCTTGAAAACCAAATTTAGCTGTTATTATAGCCAATTCATGAGCAGCATGTCTTCAAGAGGTAATTCAATAAGTTAAAACCATATTTAATAAAATAAAAGTCACTAGTTTAAATTTATTTTCTCCTTTTATGCGAACATATTAAAAAAAAGAAAAAAAAAATTGATTAGCAGCATAATTGCTCTATGTGGAATCAACTACCAGATAACGATGAAAGATTAATAATAATAAAAAAAAAATAAAAATAAAATATTTCATAGCTGTCGGTGCAAAAATTTATGATAAAGAAAAGAAAATTCATAAAAGAGAAATAAAAAAATAAAAAAAGAGGAGGAATAGGTAATTTCCTGATGGACGCTGCTTTAGAAAAAGATAAAGAGGGATAACAATCAATGGTATGTCCACACCTACTTTCCACCATCAGAACCTGTGTTGGACGTTCGTTTGCTTTTTCTTTTTTTGGTTTGGCTGAACACGTGCTTTTCTTTCCCTTCCACAGTCAAAAAGTGAACACCCCATTAATTATAATTGTCTATGGATGAGTGGAGGTGAACAGTCTCTTGCAATAATTGGAAGGAAGTAATGGTGATTTCAAACAAGTTTTGAGACAACTACTCATCAAGCTTTTACAATTCACAGGAGAAACTTTCAAAACTTTAAGCATCAACAATTAATAGTCTCAATCTCAACTTCAAAACTTTCATGAATATTGAATTTTCATCATTTAATGAAAATATTGAGTTTAGTGCTGAAACTTTCATTTATTTGGTGTGTGACTGCATATGCATAGAGGTTTGGACGGGGAGGGGGGAGAACACTTTTCTACTTCTAACAAATTTATTTCATCCAGTAAAGCCAAGCCCACAATCAAATTGCAATTACTTGATTCAAAAACAATGAAGAAGGGAAAGAAACACAGAAGAAATTCAGTCCCACAATCAAATAATGTTCGTGAAACGTCCACTGCTTGTAGGGCCATCACCACACTAGACCTTGTCCTAAATTATTTTTTTTAAAAAAAAAGACCAACTATTTCTCTAAAAAATAACTCAATATTTTTAATTTTTATATCACATCAACTACTTTTTAATATTATTTAAATAAAAAAATTACTACAATTTTTTCTTTTTTTTTTTTTATACTTTTTCATACAAGAAATTCTTACCATTTTTTTTTTCTACATCATTCAAACATTCTTAAATCACGACACTAGACCCTGTCCTGTCTAGTCGTTATTATTTTATTCATTCACCTTCAAATCAACCTTTATTAAAATAATAATAAATTCGCAAGATACGCTATGAACATCTTTCTCTTTTTCTTGATTGTTATTTCTCTTCTATTAAATTTTGAATTCAATAGCAATTTGAGATGCTATGTGCTCATATAAGAGAATATGTATTTAAAAGTATGCGAGTGAGACAATAAAGAAGACTCATGTTCTCCTTGTATCTTTTCAAAATTTATGTAAATTTTAAAACTATCATCATATCAAAATTCAATAATCATTCATCACAAATTTAATGATAATTTTAAAAGTTACATCAATTTTAAGATGATGTCAATAATCATTTATTACAAATTTAATAGTCTTTTTTCTAATATTACTCCTCTCGTAGTTCTGTACACCTACCTGGCTATCTTCCTCTATAAAACCAAAATAATTGTGCAATAAATAGATGACTTATAATTAATTAAGGCTATGTTTGGCAAAGAAGTGGAGTTGAAGAAGTAGATCAAAACTGTAGCAGATTTGATTGATGTGGAAAAAAAAAAAAATGTTTTGTATAAAAAAGTAAAAAAATTTGTTTTCTACTGATTTTTTTATTTGAATAGTAATAAAAAGTTATTGATATGATATAAAAATTAAAAATATTAGAATTGATTTTATGAATTTTTTTTAAAATTTTGGATTCAGTCCGATCCAGTCCAGTTCTCGGCAAACAGAGCCTAAAGCCTAAAGGACACGAAAGAAGGAGAAAAGTAATTGGAAACGAGTGGGCAAGTGGATTGATGGACTTGCCAACGTGTCACACATTATTTATTAATCTTTCTTTGTTCTATCAAAAGAAAAAGTGAAAAGTGAGATAACACCAAAGAACAGAGAATCCAAAGAAAAAGCAGGGGAGAAAATGGACAAAGGAAAAGGAAAAGTTGAAGAAAAAGCGATGGAGAAAATGTAGAAAGGAAAAGTTGAGGAAAAAGCAGCGGAAAAAATGGACAAATGAAAAGTTGAACGGCTTTGCAAACAAAGCCTTTGACAAAGCCTTTTCCTTATACACGCGGTTAAAAAACAATGACTTATTCCTTTGCAAATGTTTTTTAAGGTAGTTTTTTTAAAAAAATTAAAAATATTAACATATAATTCAAAAATACAAAATACGTACACAAAATTATTTTTTATTTTTATATCATAACACAACTAAGAAGTTGTTAGATGCCAACAAAAAAACTAAGAAGTTGTTGGACTATTTTATATTTGTATCGATATTTTTCTTAATAAGTTAATTTTTTTTTATGTTAGAATGTTTTTATTCTCATTTATTATATTTTCTTTAAAGATTTATTCCATTATTTAATTAGTTTGTGCATAATTTAAGGTTTTTTTTTTATCACTACTCATTATCTCTATATAAATAGAGAGTTATGTAATATTATTTTGTACAGTAAATATACAAGATGTAGCATATATGTATCTCTTCGTCTTTTTTATATTCTATTATTTTATATATATTTCAACAAAAGTAAAAAACACTCCATAAAAATTTTACCAAACAAATTAACCCAACAATTTAAAAACACAACTTTTTAAAATACATTTAAACATTTGATAAAATTATAATTTTATTTTGATCATTTAAATTGTGAATTAGGGACCATCTTTTTATCATATTTTTATTCACCTAAAGTCGACGTGGCTACATTTTTAAATTAATATTTTTGTAAAACATACTAAAAAAAGAAGAAGACATTTTTATGCTATTTTGAGTGTGGTATACGGGTGTTATTTATGGTTGTTATTGAATGATATAGTTACATTCACTACGTTCATTTAACCATAAGTAATCTAAAAATTCACACTTTTATATGGGACTAAAAATTATCATCGGATATAAAAACACAATTAGGCCTAGCGTCGGTTGGTCTCAATAGAAAATTTTTTGTTTAGCCAAAATGTTAGTCAAGTCAAAAATTTCACCGACTTATTCCGTCAAATTTTTTTCCCAACACCGGTAGGCAGTAGGTAAAGTCGGTTCGGTAAAATTGGTCGATAAAGCCGGTTCCGTAAAGTCAGTCGGTAATATCGGTATGTGAAAAAATTGAAAATTATCGGCGTAGTTGGTCGGTACAGTCGATTCGGTTAACAAATTTAATTTTGCCTACCGAACCGAATTTGTCGAAATAAAAAAATTTGTTCCGCTTACCGCTCATTGGGTAAGAGATGTCAGTAGAAATCGATCGGCTATCGATCAATAAGTGGTCAAAAGTCAGTAGACGATAATTTGCACTTGCCTAAACACAATAGTAGACGTAACAACGAAAGTGCACACCTACCTTCCGCTATCAAATCATATGTCGGTGAACAGTCTCACAATATTCAAGGAAGTAATGGTGAACACTATCTTTTGCTTTTCTTGGAGACAGGAGCAAACAAGTTTCAAGCTTTCACAAAGAATTTGGTTAATTTCATGGACAATGGTTTTGAAAAACAGAGATATATTAGGCTTAAAAAATAAAAAAGAGAACCGTTGATGGCCTACCACCTAAAGAAAATATAAAAAAAGCAACTCAAACAAAGGAAAGTAATCACATGAACATGCTTTAGAAAAAGAGAGTGAAATAATGGTGATTTGAAAAATAATGGTACGGTGAACAGTATATCTTTTGCTTTTACACCAAACAGCCAGCAAGGGTCCACAGACAACCCATGCTCGTCAAAGCAATTTGATTGTCTTGGAGTAAACAAGTTTTGAGGGCACCACTTAATAATCTCATCAAGCTTTCACAGAAGAAACCATATACTTCTGCTTTGAGAGTGCTTGGCTCTACACATTTTATCGTCTTTCTTGATTCTTTCAGGAAAAAATGGTATTTAAATGTTGAGTGAAAGATTTTATTTTTATTTTTATTTTTATTCATAAAAGAAAAAATTATGTTTATTTTTCTCTGTATTTTTTATCGAAGAAATATAATCAAGCATTGAACTTAATTTGAGGATTTATTTTATTAAGATTTTTCTTTTTTGTATTCGTAAAAAAAAAAAAATTGTTTATTTTGCTATGTATTTTTCTTCTCAAGTGTGCAAAAGTATATGGATTTTATTTGTATTAAAATATAATATATATCACACAAATAGATATTCTGGTAATTTTCTATTACACACTTTGATAATCATAATCTAGGTTTTCTTCTTACTATTTATTTTATACTTCATTTCGTTTTAAACAACACCTATTGGAAGAAATATATTAATATATTTTAATTTATATGGATTAAACGAAAATTAAGAGTCTTATTATTAAAAAATTTTGTCATTTTTACATTTATGTAATGATCAGTGAATGATTGTGTCACTTTATTCATACGAATATATAACATTTAGTATGCCTTTCTATTAAAACTCATTTTTCAACTGATAATAAAAATAAGACAGCGAAAAATTCCGTGCATAGCACGGATTATAAGCTCGTTGACAATAAAATGATAGTTAGAAGACGATACATATACTTTTCCCTAATATTTATGGTTTTACAAATCACAAAAAGGGTTTAGTTGCTTGGAAAACAAAAAGTTGTGCGTGTTATTAGAGCACTAGCAACGGCTTCCATTTGATTTTCCTTAAGTTTATGGAAGAAAATTACTTTTTACTTGCATATAAAAATATATTTCATAATACCTTTCATTACTTTTCTCTATACCATTAAAATATTAATTCTTTATAAAATACAAGTTTCTTACCTATCTTCACATTTTTCACAAAATTTCAATACAATCTCCAGCGAACAAAAAAATGAAAGAGGAAAGAAGAAAAAAAAATGTTTATATTAAAATAATGTATAAAAAACCACTTTTGGTATCTATAAATTGAGCAACAAAAATTTGGGTTGTCTCATTCTCTGACGCTCACAACTTTTCTCAAATATTATTTATCAAAATGGAATTTCAAACGTGACTTCCATACCTAACACACTTTTTTAAATAAATTACAAAACTATTTTTAAAACCAAACATTTTTCATAAAATACTTTTAAAAAAAAATTTCTTAAAAGTGCAAATTCTCATGGGAGAGAAGCCATATATCAAGGGTCCCACCGTCCCACGAAGCAAGTCGAAATTCTTGCTGTTAAGGCCTTTTGAGACTACTCATCAAGCTTTCAAACGAGAAACCAATTACTTTGTGCTCTGTGAGTGCTTTGGCTAACCTTTGCGTAGTTTTTCCTGATTCATTAAAGAAAACAATGGCAGAGATCCTCCTTTCTGCGGTCCTCCCAGTCCTGTTTGAGCGTAACAATCAATAATCAATAGTCAATAGTCTCCACACCGCTGTCGACAATTATGTAAGTGGGGCCATCACCAAAGTAGACCATGTCCTGTCTAGTCGTTATGGTTTTAATGTAAAAGCAAGAGTTTATATCCAAAAAAAAAAAAAAAAAAAAAAGCAAGAGTTTATTAGAATTTAGTAGGATGCTATAATTTACCTTTTTCTATTTTTTCTTAGGCAAGTTGCATTTTTCGGATTACTAATATTATATAGTGCATCGCTATCTCATTATTATTTTATTATCTCATTATTAATTCACTTTTAAATTAACCCTTATTAAAAAAATTATAGAAAAAAAATCAATAATAAATTCGAAAGATAGGCTATGAACATCTTTCTCTTTTTCTTGATTGTTATTTCTCTTTTATTAAATTTTGAGTTTAATAGTAATTTTAGATGCTACGTGCCCATATAAGAGAATATACATTTAAAAGTATGGGAGTGAGACAATCAGTATTTATAGTTTGAGTAGTGTTAGAAAAAAGACTAATGTCCTTCTTGTATCTTTTCAAAATTTATGTGAGATCGGATCAAAATTCAAATGCATGAAATAGATATTATTCTTTACAAGGCATGCATCTTCAAGGGATATTCTTCTTTAGATAAAGTATGAGTATGTGACAGTAATAAAATAAAGGAAAGAAATATAAAAAAGCCCCCAAACTATGAGCCCTTTACAATATTGCCTCCCAATGTTCAAAATGTACTAAAATGGCCCTCCAAACAACCAAAATGTATCAAAAAGACCACATATTTTTTATATTCCTATAATACCCCTATTCTATTAACAAATAAAATAATAAAATAATTGTAAAAAATAAAAACTAAACAATTTAAAAAATAAATAAAACCAAACAATTAAAAAAAAAAAAAACCAATGGGCGAATAAAAACAAAAAGAAATGTTTTTTGGAATAAATAATTAGTTACTTTAGTTGGCTTAAATTATAAATTGCTTCATGTCGTATTAAAGTAAAATCAAAGGTACGGTTCTCGAGATATTCAAAAAAAAAAAAAAAAAAAAAAAAAACTAAAGTAGGCCATCAAACTACCAAATTGATTTTACTTTAATATAACATGAAACAATTTGTAATTTAGGTCAATTACAGTGACTAATTATTTATTTATTCTTTTTTTTTTTGTATTTATTTGTCCTTTTTAAAAAAAAAAAAAAAAAAAAAAAATTGTTTGGGTTTTTTTTACAATTATTTTATTATTTTATTTGTTAAAAGAATATCGTATTATAAGAATATAAAAAAATAAGTGGTATTTTTAATACATTTTGGTAGTTTGGGGGCTACTTTAATACCTTTTGAACATTGGGGACTATATTGCAAATGACTGGTAATTTGAGAGGTTTTTTTATATTTTTCCCTAAAATAAAATAACAAAGGCATGAAAGGAATATTCTTCTTTACAAGGCATGCATCTTCAAGGGATATTCTACATGTCAAAATTGGAGAATGTACGTCCAGAGACACCAATTTACTTGGCAAGACTTTAATGAGCTTTTGATCCAATAGAACAACAATTTTAATGAACCACAGGTTTTGTTCTTTATATATATCTATAGAGGATAACTTCTATAAGGAGGTGGTGTAAACCACCTCCTTTGTGCCCACCAATTAGAAATGGACAGCTAGGATTATCCCACCAACTCAAATCAGATGGAAAACACCCAATTAAATCCACAAAATCCTCATTTTTTTCCCTCTACCTCCCTCTCTCTCTCCAGCAACGACGTGCTCTCCCAGTCTCCCTCCCTCTCTCTCTCTCTCTCTCTCTCTTTCTCTCCCTCTCCACTCTCCAGCGACGACGTGCATCCCAGCCCATAGATTGCCGGAGACGATGCCGGAGCACAGCTCAAAGTTTGCTAGAGAAGACGCCAGAGCCCAATCCCAACCCAGACCTCTCTGGTCCACCCTCTCTGTCTCTCTCTCTGACCGGAAGCAGAGGAAAAAAATTCTCTGCTACCCAGTGCTCTCTTTTCCCTCTTTGTGTCCAATTCTGTTGCTTCTTTTACCATGCCCGCTTCAGTTTTATCATGAACGGGAAATCAGAGAAATTTGTCCAATTCTTATAATAATCCACTTAGGTTAATAGAAAAATTTCAATAAGACGGAGGTGAGCACAATACAATCATGTCACCAGGCTAACAGACGGGCTGTGATCCCCAACTCACCAAACACATCAATTCATGCGCTTTTAAAACAAGCCAGATTATCATAAATATTTGAGTAAAAGAACACCCGAAGATTTGCCGAATATCTAGGTTGGGGAGCATCTGAAAATTGCTGCCGCATATTTCTTTTTGTTAACAAGAAGATCATTCATCAAGTGTACAAATGGAAACAACCTCATTCTATCTAATCCATTGCATAGTTTATGGCAATGTTACTTTTTTTTAGGCCAGTAGGCTTATAATGTAAGAAAAAACCATACATTTAAGCAATTAATGTAAGAAAACAAGATTTTTTTTCTTCGCCGGTTAGAAGGAGAACCGGAGCATCGGAGAGAGAGAGAGGAGCACCAGATAGAGGAACCGGAATCTCAGCTTTGCCGGAGAGAGAAACCAGCATCTCAACTGTCGTCGAAGAGAGAGAACAGGAGCACCGGAGAGAAAGAGAGAGATGGAACACCGGAGAGGTCTGGTCTCCGGCGTCGGGCTGGGCTCCGGTGTCTTCTCCGGCAAACTCTAGGCTGGACTCCAGCGTCTTCAACGGCAAGCTGTGGGCTGGGCTCCGGCAAGATCTCTGCCGCCGCCGGAGAGAGAGGGAGGAGAGGGAGAGGGAAAAAATGAGGGCTTTGGTGGATTTAATTGGGTGTTTTCCATCTTATTTGAGTTAGTGCGATAATCCTAACTGTCCATTTCTAATTGGTGGGCACAAAGGAGGTGGTTTATACCACCTCCTTATAGAAGTTATCCTCATATCTATAACACTATCATGCAAAGTTAAATACTTGAAATAAAATCTTATCCATTTTGTAATATTATGGTAATATTGGTTTGAGCACCAAGGAATATCGTGAACGTTAGAGTGAGGTTCTCTATTATTTATGATGTTGGATATATATATATATATATATATATATATATATATATATATATATATATATATATATATATATATATATATATAATCAATTAATTTTACTATACTAATATAACTATTGGAACTGTTGTGTTTTGCTTTGGACTTGGTCCTTAAATCTCTGGCATACGGGGGTAGGACAAACCGGGTGAAGATAAATAGCGCGCTGGCAAAATATATATATATATTTTGCATTAAAATATTTTTTAAAAAAATTTCCTTCCTAGTGTGCTGAGCACACTGCGTGCTCTGAATCACGGCTCGGACAAACCTGCACACAGACTTTTCGTGGCTTTTATTTCTTTTGTGGTTCTCTCTTAGCTTGAGCTACATGTGGAAAAGTAGAAAATAAATAAATAAATAAGTTTGCTAAGATATCAAATGATTGAGACTATTTTTGCTATTGGATCGAGATTTGATGCAATTTATTGCAGTCAATTCAAACAGCAAATGAAAGAGAGCCCCAATAAAATTTACTTGTGCGAGCAAACGGACCTTGCACCTCAGGCATTATACTTTAGCATATGAATCCCATCAACCATAAGGTCCTCTTTCATTTGATGCTGAGAGTAACTGTAATTCGGTCAACCAAATTGCAGGCAATTCTCATCTACGTTCTACTGCCATCTACTTTTGTTTGATATCCAAACTATCATGAGTTTTATTTGAAAAAAATAGGAGTTTTGGCTTCAAATTACATGTAAACGAAAGTATCAAAAATTTGAAATTTTGTTTTAGTAACCATTTCAATTTGCCTATTAGACTTTAGAATATCGGTACAGAGCAATGTTGGATTTCCTTTTCCTTCTTTACTTTGTCTTTTGTTGTGAATTTCCTTAAACCAAACAAAAATTAGCACACAACAGCTCATTATAAACAAGCTTTAAGTAAGAGTCCATCATATACCTCCTATAACAATGCATCTCTGAGCTTTTCTACACTGTTCCCATTTTGTTCTATGTGAATTCTGATTCTTGACTAGTCTATGTGCTTACAAGCAAAGAAGAATGGACCAATTTCAAGTCAAATAGGAATCATCAGCTATATTGTTATACAGAAGCACTAACTCGCATCATTCATGAAGCCAAAATATATGGTTTTCCTATGCATAACAAAAGATTGTATGAAGAACTCTGGATTCTGACCGTTGGAGATTACTAACTTATTTTATTTTATTGGTATAAGTATTGGAACTATCAATAAAATGCCTCACTTGTTGATCTTTAGACTCTTTGATCTTTGAATCTGGCATCATGGGGAAGATGCCTCACTTGTTGGTCCTAATATCATTTATTTACTTCAATTCATTGGATATTTTTCATTTGAATTTTTTATATTTTTCGAGGGTAATGTTATTTAGTAGATTATTATACAATTGAGATGATATAGTAGTAAAAATCATTTTTTTTTTTACAAGTGCCGATTCTTCATGGCCATATTATCTCAATTATATAATAATTATAACCAACTATTAAATAACATTACTCATTTTTCAATTAACATCCTTGGTTGTTAGAAATTTTTTTATGAGAAGTGTTACATATCCCAAATTTTCTTTTTAAAAGTTAGTTCTCAAATGATGTGTCACTGTCTCATGAGATTTATTATTTTAAAATTGTGTCATCAACTTATGGAATGATGGTACATTATTTGAAAACTAACTTTTGAAACAAAAATTTAGAATCCTGCATTTTCTTTTCTTTTAATTGTTTTAACATTAACTTACAAAAAAATAAAATTAAAATTAAAAAGATGAACATGTTGTAGCATTATTGTTAGAAAAGTGAGTTGGCAGGGCATATAGCATATCAATGAAAGATTAATAATAATAATAAAAATAAAATATTGCATAGCTGTCGGTGCAATAATTTATGATAAAGAAAAGAAAAGGAGAGATAACAATCAATACTAAGTCCACACCTACTTTCCACCATCAGAACTGTGTCGGATGTTCGTTTGCTTTCTCTTTTTTTTTGGTTTGGCTGAAGGTGCTTTTCTTTTCCTTCCACTGTCAAAAAGTGAACACCCCATTAATTATAATTGTCTATGGATGAGTGGAGGTAAACAGTCTCGCAATAATTGAAAGAAATAATGGTGAATACTGAACAGGGCTTTTACACCAACAGCCAGCAAGGGTCCCACAAACAACCCATGTTCGTCAAAGCAATTTGACTTGTCTTGGAGTAAAACAAGTTTTGAGAGTACTACTGAATAATCTCATCAAGCTTTCACAGAAGAAACCAATTACTTCTGCTTTGAGAGTGCTTGGCTCTACACATTTTATCGTCTTTCTTGATTCTTTCAGGAAAAAATGGCAGAGGCCGTCTTTTCTGCATTCCTCGGAGTACTGTTTGACCGTCTGGCGTCTCCTGAGTTGCTCAACTTTTTTCGCCGCGAGGGGCTTGAAGAAAAGGTGGACAAGTTGAGCAAAATGTTGTCCAAAATTGAAGCAGTGCTTGATGATGCGGAGGAGAAGCAAGATAATCGCGTGGCGGTGAAAAAGTGGCTCGATGATCTCAGAGACTTGGCTTATGATGCGGACGACGTACTGGATGAGTGTGCAACGGAAGCTCTGCGACGCAAGGTGATGGGAGGAGATGATCAGGCCACCACAAGTAAGGAACTCAAACGCAAGTTTGCTTCTTTAGTACTGGGTTTCACTCCAAGTGCTGTTTTGACCAACACGAGGCCGGGGTCAGAGATGGAGGGGATCATTGCTCGATTCAACGAGATGGTGAAGCAAAAAGATGATCTGAAATTGAGTGAAAATGTTGGTAGGAGGTCATCCACAAGAAGTCAGACAGTGGCCCCAACTTCCGTAGTGACCGAAGCTCATGTTTTTGGCAGGGAAAAAGATAAAGAGGATGTACTTGAATTTTTGGTGGGGGAAAAACGTAGTGATGCTCAACTCTCTGTGCTTCCTATACTTGGTATGGGGGGTCTGGGTAAGACTACTCTTGCTCAGCTTGTGTACAATGATGAACAAGTGCAAAGCTTTTTTGAGCTCAAAGCATGGACTTGTGTTTCCGAAGATTTTGATGCTGTTAAGGTTACCAAAACAGTTTTACAATTTTTCTCCTCTGAAAATTGTGAGGGTAAGGAGCTAAGTTGGTTGCAAGAGAAACTGAAGGCGAATCTAAGAGGGAAGAAGTTTCTAGTCGTTCTTGATGATCTTTGGAATGAGAAATACAATGATTGGACTCATCTACGTGCTCCTTTCGAAGCAGGGGCTCCAGGAAGTGTGATTGTCATCACGACTCGCAATGAGGAAGTTACGTTAAAGACAGGTACCATTCCATCTTACCGCTTGATAGAGTTGTCAAATGATGATTGCTTGTCTATATTGGCCCATCATGCATTGGGTACAAGAGACTTCAGCGCACATCTAAACCTCAAAGATATTGGTGAGGAACTCTCTAGAAGATGCAAAGGCTCTCCTTTGGCAGCGAAGGTACTTGGAGGCGCCTTACGCAACAAAGTAGATTATGATGAGTGGGAAGACGTATTGAATAGCAATATATGGGATATAACAGGAGTGAAAAATGAAATTGCCCCAGCTCTTATGTTAAGTTATTACCATCTCCCTTCACATTTGAAGAGGTGCTTTGCGTATTGTTCAATACTCCCCAAGGACTACGAATTTAAGGAGAGACAGTTGGTTCTACTATGGATGGCAGAAGGTTTAATTAAGCCACGGGAAGGGAGAAAGCAAATGGAAGATTTTGGTAGGGAGGATTTTCGTAATCTATTGTCGAGGTCATTTTTCCAACGATCGTTCAACGATGAATCAAGATTTGTGATGCATGACCTCATCAATGATTTGGCTCAATATGTTGCAGGAGATATATGCTTTAGAATGGAAGACAAAGTTGGGGGTAATAATGGAAGGAAACCTTCTAGAAAGGCTCGACATTCGTCTTACTTGGCTGGTAAATATGATGGCATTAACAAATTTGAGGTCTTTAATGATCTCACGTGTTTACGAACCTTCCTGCCTCTTATGCTTTCATATGGAGATTATTACTTGACTCGTAAAGTTCCTTTTGAATTGTTGCCAAAATTAAGACGCCTAAGGGTGCTCTCTTTGAAAGGATACTACATATATGAGCTACCAATATCAATTGGTAATTTGAAGCATCTAAGGTTCCTCGACCTTTCTTTCACTCAAATAAGAAGCTTGCCTGAAACAGTAGGCACTCTTTACAATTTACAGACATTGATATTGGAGTATTGTTGTTTTCTAAAGAAATTTCCTTCAACGTTTGGAAACCTACTCAACCTACGACATCTCAACATTGAAGGAGCATATGGATTGGAAGGAATGCCTCCGCAAATGAGTAAATTAACTTGTCTCCAGACATTGCCTCATTTAATTGTTGGAGAAGATAGTTGTTCCGGGGTAAAATTGTTAGGGCCTTTGTTGCATCTTCGAGATACACTTTGCATTTCCAGAATGGAAAATGTGATTAATCATGAGGATGCAAGGGACGCTAGGCTATTTGAAAAGAAAAATCTCTCTGGGGTGTCATTTGAATGGAGTCAGAACATGGTGGAGTCACACAACAGAGCACATGAATTAGAGGTACTGAACAAGCTAAAACCTCACGAGGGTTTGAAAGAGCTCACCATCAGCAACTATGGTGGTACAGAATTTCCAATGTGGTTAAAAGTTCCTTCATTTTCTAATATGGTACTCTTGAAGATTGAAAGTTGTTCAAAGTGCACATCACTACCCGCGGTGGGCAAATTACCATCACTCAAAGAGGTTATCATTAATGGAATGGGCAGTGTGAAAAATATTGGTCGCGAATTTTATGGGGAAGATTGCTCACAACCTTTTAGATCCTTGGAAACTTTGCATTTTGATGATATGCAGGAGTGGGAGAATTGGAGTCCTTGTGGAGAATTCCCAAAATTGCGTAAGCTTTCTATTAAACATTGTCCAAAACTGATGGGTAAGTTGCCAAACCACTTTCCTTTTTTAGAAAATATTGTGATAGATGAAAGTAGGCAATTGGTGGTTTCAATTTCCAGCTTTCCAAAGCTTCGCAATATACAAATTGAGGGATCCAAAGGTGTGGTGTGTGGAAATAAGGTTGACTTCAACTCACTAAGGTTCTCTTCTCTTTCAACAATTTCAGAATTCACATGTCAAATAGAGGAGTTCACTATGAGAGGACTCACAAATGTGGAAGATTTAACTATTGAACGATGTGAGGAGTTGACAAATTTGCGGTTAAATGACGTGGAATTACTACAACATCTCCCATCCAAACTGAGAAAAATCTGGATCTACATGTGCAAGGCCTTGGAATCTTTACCCAAGGCAATGATGGACAACAGCATGCATCTTGAGGAGGTTCATATTTATTCGTGTCATTCATTGACTCACTTTGCAATAGGGCAACTACCTCCAACTCTAAAGCAGCTAAGGATAAAGCGCTGCAGCGACATGCAGATTTTGGTGGATGGGGATGATATCAATAAATTTTGGTGGTGCAGCAAATCTCTTCTTGAGTACTTGGAAATTGAGGAATGTCCATCCCTCAAATCCTTAACGTCAAATGGAGAATTACCAGCAACACTTAAATGCCTCAAAATTGATTGTTGTGATAGGTTGGAGTCGATAGCGAAGAGCTTCCATGACAACTCGTCTCTTGAAGTCATTCTGATCTCCTATTGTAAGAACCTTAAATCCTTACCCAAGGGCATACACAAGCTCATCCATCTAGATCGTTTTTTTATTTACCAATGTCCCATTCTTGATTCCTTCCCAGACAACGGGCTACTCCCTACCAACCTGAAAGCACTTGCGATTGATGACTGTTTTAAAATCCAAGCCCTGCCCAACTTCATACACAACCTCACCTCTCTTCAAAAATTGTCAATATGGTACATTCCAAGCATTTTATCATTTCCGAAAG
This sequence comes from Corylus heterophylla, assembly GCA_016403345.1. Lineage (NCBI taxonomy): Eukaryota > Viridiplantae > Streptophyta > Magnoliopsida > Fagales > Betulaceae > Corylus > Corylus heterophylla. The sequence goes on from CM028139.1 coordinate 4,959,177, forward strand.
TAGGTTTCCCCATCAACCTAACATCACTTTCTATCTATGACACTTTTGGGTCGGAATTGTCTAAGCTTACCTCTCTTAAAGAACTTGGAATTCAAGAAGACTCTTCGCATCTGGTGTCCTTTCCAGAGGTGATGCTACCTGCCTCTCTAACGAGCCTCGCCATTTACAACTTCCCAGATTTGGAATGCATCTCTTCCAAATGCTTTCAATTCCTCGCCTCTCTTGAACAATTGAGTATCAAGTGGTGTAAAAAGCTCACGTCCTTTTGCCAGGATGGCCTGCCTCCCTCACTCACCTGTCTTTCTATCTATTTTTGCAGAGAGTTCACGTCCTTTCCAAAGGTTGGACTGCCTCCCTCACTCACGAGTCTTTGTATCGATGATTGCGAAAATCTCACGTCCTTTCCAGAGATTGTACTGCCTCCCTCACTCACGAGTCTTTCTATCCTTAATTGCAAAAATTTCACGTCGTTTCCAAAGTTTGGCCTTTCTCCCTCACTCATGTATCTTGATATCCACAATTGTGAAAAGCTCACGTCCTTTCTAGAGGATGGACTGCCTCTCTCACTCCTGCAACTTCATATTCGCAATTGTCCTCTGTTGATAGAATGCTGCAAAGGACGAGAGTGGTTCAAGATAGCTCACATCCCTCATGTTATGATTGATCATTATCCCTTCTACAAACTAGAAGAGGAGAGTCAGTGAATCCAAGTTTCGTTTATATGCAAGTCGAGTTTCAAGAAATAAATCCAAAGGTTAGTTTATTGCCACATCATTTCTTTTACATATTGATGGGATGTTCATCTATCACCCATAATGGTTGGAATCATGGACTGCCTATCTTCTTCCCAACAACACTTGTTCATTATCTTCTTCTTCTGCTGCTTCTTTTTTTTGTCTAAATGTTGGCGTTGGGTTTGCTGAACGTTGCTATTGCTTTTAGGGTGCACAACAGGATCACAGGTGTTTGATAAAATGTCCAATCGACCACGAAGAGAAAGGAGGCCTCCAAATATTGAGTTTTACATTACTAATTGGCATATTGCTGGTTATTATATATTTTACCAATCATAGGTATGAAACTTGATTTTGATTATTTGTTAATGTTGGCATCCATGTTGTGACAGCAGCCATACTATGGAACATTTATCATATTCAGTAAAAGGATTGATAATATTCTACTTTTAATTTTCTAGAAGAATAAGTAGGATGGATTATCCTAATGTTCATTCATTTTATTTGTTTTTTGGGTCTAAATTGGCTTTGGGTTTGCTGAACGTTGCTATTTTTTATGGGTTTGCACAATAGGATCACAGGTGTTTGTTAAATTGTCCAAGCAACCACGTAGAGAGAGAGGAGGCCTCCGAATATTGAGTTTTTCATTACTAATTAGGCTGTGGCAGGTTATTACAGACTTTACCAAGCACTGAGAAGTGAGACCCTCCAAAAATAGGTATGTAACTGGATTTTGATCCCTTGATAAAGTTTGCATCCATGTTGTAACTGGATTAATATTGTTCATTCATTTAGTTTTCTAGCTAGGAGAATAAGTAGAAGGGATTATCCTAACATTGTATTCCATGAACAAACTGATCCGGATTATGAATTTAAAGAGACATGCTTTACTGCTCGTTCAATTATTTTTATTTCTAAGAAAGTTTTGCATCCAAATTGATACATAAATTATTAAATTCTATTTTAATTGATGGGGAAAATATTCTTTATTGTTGATTCTCACTAGGACAATAGTTGGATTAAGAAGTTTTGCTCTATAGGTACACATCTCTAATGATTATTTTTTCATCTTCGATGCTTGCAGATGGTTTAAAATGCTGGAGCTACCTCAAATACCCACCATGCATGTGGAATAGTTGTTTGTTCTTTTGTTGCTAATGTGTTGTTTTCTGTCTTTCCTAAAATGAACAACTTGTATTGTCCTGTATATTAGAGGTCTGCAACTTTATTTTACAATATTGGTTTCCAATTTTGGTTTGTTTTTCTAGTCATTTTCCCCCCTCTTTGTATTGTTTTCTCAGTAACCAAGATGCATTAAGGACATTTTTTTGGTGAATTTTTTTTTTTTTTGGTTAATGGTTTTTTACAATCTTTATCTACATAAAAGTACTACTTAATCAAATAAACAAAGGGCTTGCCCTTCTTTACTTCTCCTAAACTCTTTGAATTATATTGTTCAAATCAAAAGAATTTTTGCTGTGAATGAGAGTAAATAAATAAAGTATGAGTATGTGACAATTAGAAAATAAAATAACAATGGCATAAAAGGGATATTCTTCTTTACAAGGCATGCATCTTCAAGGGATATTCTGCATATCAAAATTGGAGAATGTAAGCCAAGAGACACTGATTTACTCGGCATGCAAGACTTTTAATGAGCTTTTGATAGAATGGAAGAACAATTCTAATGAACCACGAGTTTTGTTCTTTATATATATATAACCATCATGAGTTTTATTCGAAAAATCAGGAGTTTTGGCTTCCAATTGTATGTAGACAAAAGTATCAAAATTGTGAAACTTTGTTTTAGTAACCGTTTCAGTTTGTCTATTAGACTCAAAAATATCGATACCATTTCAATTTGCCTATAACAATGCCATCTTTGAGTTTTTCTACATAGTCTCCATTTTCATTTTGTTCTATGTGAGTTCTGATTCTTGACTAGTCTTTGTGCTTACAAGCAAAGAAGATCATACTAATGTCAAGTCAAATAGGAATCCTCTGCAAAAGCACTAACTTGCATCATTCAAGAAGCCAAAATATATGATTTTCCTACATAACAAAACCGGTATGAAGAAAGAGGAAGCTAATGTGGTTCTTAACCCCCATCACCCCAAAAAAAAAGTACCCAAAAAAAAAAAAAAAAAAAAAAAAATTGATGGATTACAGAACTCTGGATTCTGATTAATTTTGCCAATTGATGCTTTAATGCCTTGATTCCTCGCCAAATACCTCTGTGTTGCAAATTGGGCATATCTGACAAAAACACAGGAATATAAAATCAGGCCTTTACATAAATAATCCAGATCTAGGATTCTGAAAAAAGTTCATCTTTAATGAGAGGATTGACTGACCTTGTTAATGCTAAGCCATTTGATGATGCAGTCCCTGTGGTAAACATGCTTACATGGCAATTTTATTTGCCGGTCGCCTCTTTTGTACCTCATTTAGCAAATCACACATCTGTTTGCAGACAATAGCAATATGAACAGATGAACAGCTCCACAAAAAGTGATAGAAAATAGGGAAAGACCAATTAAAAAGGAAAATTTTGCATCAAATAACTATTTTCTGAGAGTTGCAGCAACACCTCCAATCAACACTTGGATTACAGTTGAAAACATTCCTATATTAGCAACACTATATAAGAGGAGCTTAAGAAAGTTGCTGGAGAAAACATGGTTGGGGTGCTTACTAGAAACAAATGCCACCAAAGGATATTTTCGCTCTTCTAAATGGTTGTAAATAAACCTTTCAAGTAACTTTCAAGATTTTTTTGTGCGTAACAAACATCGAAACTAGAGGAGAAGAAAAAAGAGAGAGAGAAGAATGTTAAGTGATTCAAAGAATCCATACCCTGTATTTTAACCTTAACCATATTCTGTTACAATTACTTCTAAAATAGGTTCTTTAAGTGCACCTAATTAATATTTTCAAATTCAAATGAGACTCATATCTGCATTACACTTCATTGCAATTTCATGAAGTATATCTATCACTCTTTTTTTTTTTGCAAATACTAGATACTATAATGCACTCAGCAAGAGAAAGAGCCGTTTCATTGCAATATACCATTAAGAAATACCTCAAAACTATAATTCCACCTGTTTTTCATGTAACTTCAACAATATTTTTGAGTCTGTGTTACATATTTTCACCTACAGCTCTTTGACAAGAAGCTTATAATTGTTGAACACCTAAACTACTGTTGCTTCAGGAAATATAAACTATGAGACGCAACACAAACAGGGTGAAACTATGAGATGCAAGCGATGACATCATCATCACCACCGAACAACCCCTAATTAAACTCAAGCAATTTGGCTGAACGCTGAAGCGATCAATGGATGACCTAATATACAAATGAGTTACTCCACTTCATATTGTAGGCATTTATTTTCTTAGTAAAACAAACTTCATCCACACATGTAACCATCATTGCACCAGCCTCCTGACAGGTCAAGCAAGCTAGTCTCATTCTTGCGGTTAATGTCAAACCAAAGAATAATTCGCTATCCATAGACAATTATGTCAATTTCTCCAACATGGATTGTGTAAAATATTCTCTTTATTGGAGTAGAAAGAAGAAAGCTTCTTTTGGCTTAGGAAAGAAAAAACTATTTTCTAGCAAGGTAAGTTTTGATCACATATAAAAGAAGCAGATGATAGAACTGATTATCTATCACATGACTTCACAAAACTTATGGATAGAAAAGTTCAAATGCACATAAATACTTATGGATTGCTTAAAGAAGTAGGAAAAAAATGGCATTTAATACAAAGCCACGTAAAATAACCGGATAGATTGGTCAGAATTGCAAGTTTACAGCTATAGGAGAATAAAAGTTGGCATTATTAAACAAGGCATCTATAAACAAGAATTACCTCTCTCTAGTTTTCTTTGATGAGAAGAAGTTTTTAAATCTGTACTTTGAAGTTGGAAGCAAACTAATAAGCTTCTGCGAAAGACAACGACTTTGAGTTCCAACTGTCTCACCTAAGTCAAGTAATTCCTGCACAACAGCACACAATTAATGTGGTCCAACTTCTATCCATTATGATTTCGATAATAGTTAATAGTATAATAGTATCCTACTAAAGAAAAACACCAACATCCAAAGCACCAACCATGTTTGAATGGTAATTGCATACACTCATTTTAATTTTACAAAAATTCCACTTGCCCCAAACATGTATCTATTTCTAAATTCTCAATCATAAACATACATTTGTTAGACATATCTGCTGCCAGCCTTTAAAAGCCAGCCAATGGTCCTAACTCTTGAAACAAATGCATAATCTGGATTTAGGTAGGTCTTTTTTTTTTTTTTTTTTTTTTTTTTTTTAATTTTAAATTCAAGGCAGGAAAGGTGGATTTAGGTAGTTCTATACCATATATATCAGCTTTGTGTGCGATGATAGGTAATCGTTTATGATGTGTATCACACCTGAGGTTTGCATACAAAATGATAGTTCAAAAAAATTATTATGAGGATTACCAAATAAGCTGATTGAATATCTTAATATCACAATCTCAGTTATAGGAAACAAAACACAATTAATTCATCCCTTGGATTTTGCAATATGAAAGCAGTTCTCCTAGCCCCAAAAGTACATTAGCCAGGTGTGGTTTCTCTTTAAGTATCAATAATCTCAATCTCAACTTCAAAACCTTCATGAATATAGAATTCCATCATTTAATGAATTAAGTAGATAAACAAAATATTTCGTGCTGCACATAAATGAGTTTAGTGCTGAACCTTTCATTTGTTTGGTGTGTGACTGCATAGGGGTTTCGAAGGGAGGGGAATAACACTTTTCTATTTCTAACAAATTTATTTCATCAGTAAAGCTAAGGTCCAGTGAAAGTGCTTCTACTGCTTAATAATAGAATATCATCATTAAAAAAAATTGCAATTACTTGGTTAAAAAATAGGCAAATATACTACATTGTAAGTAAAATGATATGACAAACTATATATGGCAACCTCGTAAGTCATGTTATCAGGATCAACATTGTCTTGCCATGCAGCCTGCAACAATACACGTAGAAGTTAAAATGCTTAATCAGCTTTTGACATCAAGACAGCAGATTCTACCCCAAAAGTTTGCAATTGCAATTGAAAACAAACAAGTACAAGATTCCAATTAAAAACAACAGGAATTGATAAGGCTATTATTGTCAACATGGAACTATAGTAGAGAAAAGAAGATGCGGATGATAATGACCTAACGGATGAGGATTTTAATGACGACCATAGGAAAAGAAGTTGCATGGAAATACGAATGGTGAAGATGCTGCAAGTAGAAAGACAGAGAGTGATGTTAATTCATATTTACTTTGAGAATCTTAAGTAGGGGATAAGGGATTATCAGCAGGGAAGATCCACAATCTAGACCCTTTCTTTTTCCTGGATGCAGATGTTAGCTCATCAAAAGTGATGCAAAGTTAGGGATTTATGCTCGGGGATGATCCAGAGTCCAGAACATTGGATGTTACCTCATATTTACTTTGAAAGCTACAAAAGTAGGGTTCACAAAAACAGATTATTTGATACAAATAGATTAAAATGTTGAAATCAACTCAGCAACATAAAGACAATCATCTCAATTTCTTCTTTGGATAACCTCATGCACAAGATACTTTAGAATTGAGCGTGTGTGCATGTATGTATGCATATTGATGTGAGCTGCAACTTCTTAAATATAGATAATAGATGTAATACCTAAGCATAAACTAATATTAATGAGAAGCAATCACCCAAAAAAAAAAAAAGAAGGGGTGAAAAGGGAAGCAATCGCATAAAGCTGCATCATCAAGCAAGCTTCCTACCTGAGAACTATTATTATTATGATGAGTTGGACTGCCTGCAAAGGTAAAGAAATAAATGAATATTGGATTATGATGGTCACTACCATATTATCAGATTAATGGCTTAAAAAATAGAAAACAGCTTTGCTTAAATGACTCAAGGACATAACAGCTTTTCTTATACTAACATTCTTCTGGGATAGCATGCACACCCATGACTGCATCTCCTTCTGACTGTGAGTGTAAGTCTGTTGTTGCAGGCTCTTCATCCATTGTCGAAGGGTATTCCCACCCACTCCTGCTGACCTCCATTCTTGCTAAATGATCATTTACCTCCGAAGGACCATAATACGAAGAACTCCCCAGACCAGAAAACCCAAATTTGTAAGAGTTCATATTCATTGACCAATATGCACTTTCCTGGACACAGAATAAAAAAAGAAAACAATATTTCATCTTATGGCAGCAATTCAATTTGATGGGGAAAATACATTATATTCTAGCAAGAACCTATACATACACCAAAGAAATTTCTCACAGATGGTGTTGTTAAAAATATTAACAAAAGAACTCCAAATCAACAATTTCAATGCACATAAACAGGCATTTCCAACAGATATACAAGAAAACTCCAACTGCCATGCCTGATGGAAATGGATTTTTGTGAATCAAACATCTGAGCCTCCAAATTGCTTAAGTGATATACATAGTAAAATGTTGTACCATACGACCATCTTCATCCATTAATTCAGTGACACCTTTACCACATCAAATTTTTTGGGTTCTAGAAACAAACAGTCACTTCTTCTTCTTCTTTTTTTATTTTTATTTCCTTACAAAATCCTTTAACTCCTTACTCACCTATTGTCTACGAATGAAAGAATATATTTTCCAATGTAAAACAAAAAAGGAAAAATAAATGCACAAGCATGGATAAGCAACAAACATTGATAACCAATCCAAATGAATGAACATCCTACTGGGACATATAACTGTAGAGATTGGACAAAAGAAATACCTGATCATGCATTGGTACAGCATGACCGTAATTTACCGGCGCATGTGTAAGGGCTTCGAAGAAGTTCATAAAACTTTCAGTAACCGTGTAAGGAAAGCCAGTGTTTATGTAATGCACCTCCATTTGTCCATTCCCATTCATATTTAAACCACTGTACAGACTCCAATCAACAAAACAAACTGCAAATTAACATAAATTTTAACATTAGCAACTGTAAACTCAGTCACATATGACCCAAAAAGCAAATCAAGACAAAGCAAAAAATTAAGGAATGGAATTCAAATATATTCTACGTTTTAGGCTACTGTGTTGGCTTCAATCAAATTGCTGAGTCACTTTCAATAACCCTGCAAAAGAATAGAAAAGCAATTAAAAATCACACAGTAAGAGGTGTAGCAATTAGCGGGTCTCTCTAATTCTTGAGGGTACACATTGGCAATTTACAGAGACTGAATCGGCATTTACAGCTCACTTTAGTTCCCTACAAAATTTTTACCAAAAGAAATGTACTTTCTTTTTCTCCTTAAACCTCCGTTTGGTTGCTGAGAAAATGCAGAAGAGAAAAAGAAAGAAAATTTTGGATTTCACACACCACAGAGCTAAAAAAACACACTTTTCTAAGCTGACATGAGAAACCTTCACAAAATTCTTCAGACCCCAAGACTAAATACCACAACATTCATAATTTTCCTTTCCTGTCGTTTTCCTTTCTGTTTTCTCAGCAACCAAACGGCGGATAACGTAAAAGTTTCCCAAAACGTTTTCTTTCATCAAAATCTCTCGTCTAAGCTAACATGAATTTTTTTTTAATATTTTTCTGTTCCCTTGTGAAACAACACAGAACATAAATTCCAAATTTTATTATTTTCCGTTTCTTTCTTGCATTTCTCCAGTTTTCTCAGCAACCCAAACTGTTAATGCACAGTTTTCCAAAAGATGACGTGGCACGCTTGCTGAGCTTGAGTTGCACCAACACCCGAACAATTTGACTGCACAACAAAGAAGAAAGAATGATCGAAGTGACCGGGGGTGAGCCGGCGTGGGCACTCCGATGCCTAAGTCAGAATGGGAAAGGATAACAGTAACAATTACAGAGTTCAAGTTATGAGAGTTGTGATTACCTTTGCTTTGATCATATGATAGGCATTGGAGGGAATTTGATTTCCCACTTATTAAGGAATCTTATCCCTTGATATCGGCTAAACAAACATTTGAATGAAAAGATCATGTTTGTTAGTTCTTCCACGATTTAAGCGACTCGAGATCAGAGGATCAACTTCGTAATCTTTTAAGATATCAGAGTTATTCCTTTTACTGCGACTTAAATGTCCTGAGTTATTCTCAGACTTCATGGTCTCGGCTAGGGGTTGCCTCGGATTGGTGGTCTCGGATCACATGAGTAGTCCTCGTCTCGGATTACTTGAGTAGGTCTCGTCTCGGATCACTTGAGTAGGTCTCGGGCTTGGGCCTTTTGAGTAGGTCTCGGACTTGGGCCTCTTCTGGCTGGGCCCAAGGACTGCTCAATAAATGGTAAGCTAGTTCATGACCCAACAATATATATATATATATATTAACATCAATCGTTTCTCATATACTTTTAGGAGAAAATCATTTTCATTTCAAGTGAAATGAAGAGTTCTCCATCTAGTGCATTCATGAGGGCAATATTGTCCAATTATTTTTTGAACAAATTTTCTTGGACAAATATGCCATCTTAAATGCACTAGATGAAGATGCACTATATATATATATTGACATGTCCGCACAAGAGGTGGAGGGAGATTCGAACTAGTGACATCTGCTTCATTAAGCATGGTCTCAGCCGATTAAGCTACCTCTTGTAGACAGATGCACTATATTTTTCTTATAACAATACACCATTCTGGTATAAGGTGAATTGCAATGTAGGGATTGATAAGGAAAATGGGAGGGTGGGTCTAGGGGCAGTTATAAGGGATCATATGGGGCACATGCATGCAAGTAAGAGCAAACTGAGACCGGGAAGGGTTGATCCAACATCTGCAGAAGCCTGGGCAGCGCTAATGGCTATTGAACTAAGCAAAGAACTGGGTTTACTCAGAGTGGTGCTGGAGAGTGACGCGAAAGCTTTGGTGGATGCGGTAAATTCTACTCAATCAGACGATAGCTGGAGAGGACAGCTTGTGGAAGATATTCGGCAATCCCTGAGTTCTTTCCCGAGCTGGCAAATGAGTTATGTTCCACGACAGGTTAATAGGGCTGCTCATGTCTTAGCCCAACAGGCACTACACGATTGTATGGATAATGTTTGGAGGTGTGATCCTCCGTCTTGTATCCAATTGATTATTGAGGCAGAACGTTCTGTTTTGGTTCCTCAGAGATGATTCAATAAAATGATCTGTTTTTACCAAAAACAATGCACCATTCTATTTATAAAATCTTTAATTAGAATTGAATTATTTTTTTTCCAAAAAAAAATTGTCCTTATCCATTTTGTAGGCATTGATTTAGAAAAAGAAAGGTGGCAATGAATTAAGTGAACACCTATAATTGCGCCAAGTGGATGTAGAAGTCTTCCTGAATAATTGGATTGGATTTAATGCGGCCAACTGTAATGGACTCCACACCACGTGATCAAATCAAATAAATTAAAGGCCGCCACCAACCATGTCATGAAGACATAGGATTATGGGAAAAGTACACTATGTATATCCTCATCAAGATTTTTTTTTTTTTTTTTTTTTTAATGTATAATTTTAAGATTTAAAACAAAAACAAAAAATATTGTGAACGAGTATTTTTGCCTTGTGATGCATGACAGAAGGAGAACGATAGAAAATATATCAAAAATAATAGAAAATAAGATAAATCATGTTGATTAGAGTCTTATTGGTCAACAATGAAATTTTGGTAGAGTTTCACCACAAAAAAGAAAGAGAGAAATCATGCCTCAAAGAAAACGTCTTTTTTCATTAATCATAATATATCCATAGGAGTACACCGAGCATTTAAATAGACATTGTAAAATAAACCATAACCTTAATTTAACTGCCTTTGGGCTAAGTCCATTATCTAATTATAAAATATCACTAACTCTAGATTAAATGACTTTGGGCCAAACTCATTACAATAACTCTTAAAATATAGGTAAAACACCTGTCTAACAATAAATAACCTAATTAACTAATAAAACCCAAATAAAATTAAAAAACAACTTATTTATTTTTCCTTCTACATCAAGAGGGATATTTACATTTTATTGATAGTTTAGATAAATATTAATACAATTGATAATTTGAGAGAAATATTGACAATAAGATGCAGTCCTAACAAAATGAATTATTACTTGAAAACAATTTAACATGAAGAGGTTAGTTGCTTGTGAAACAAAAAGTTGTGCGCGTTATTAGGGGTGATTAAAATAAGGGTTAAATACTTGAAACTCTCCTAAGGTTTTATTTTTTAAATAAATTACAAAAAATCAAACATTTTTCATAATATATATATATATATATATATATATATATATATATTGGGAGAGAAGCCATCAAGGGTCCCACAAAGCAAGTCGAAATTCTTGCTGTTAAGGCCATTTTGAGACTACTCATCAAGTTTTCAAACGAGAAACCAATTACTTTGTGCTCTGTGAGTGCTTTGGCTAACCTTTGTGTCGTTTTTCCTGATTCATTAAGAAAACAATGGCAGAGATCCTCCTTTCTGCGATCCTCCCAGTCTTGTTTGAGCGTAACAATCAATAATCAATTGTCAATAGTCAATAATCAATAGTCAATAGTCAATAGTCTCCACACCGCTGTCGACAATTTTGTAAGTGGTGTAAATCCGTAGATGATTTAGATTTGAGACTGATGTTATTTTGTGATTGTCAGATGGGAAGAAGAAAGCCAAGAGTCAATATTTAAAGGAAATAAAGGCAATTGAAAAACGTCATTCATTACATTTTACTGCAATCCCTTCTCTTTCTTCTTTCTTTTTTTTTTTTTTAAAAAAAAAAAGCCCATAATAATGTCCATAAAAATTGAAATTAATTCTTTTTCTTCCCTTCTTGTTTGATAAATAATAAGGTTTTTTCCAATGCAATGTAGACATTAAAAAAATTAAAAAATAAAGTAATGATCCAGTCCCACAATCAAATAATGTTCGTGAAACGTCCACTAATTGTAGGGCCATCACCATAGTAGACCTTGTCCTGTCTAGTCGTTATGATTTTGATGTAAAAGCAAGAGTTTATATCCCAAAAAAAAAAAAAAAAAAAGGTAAGAGTTTATTAGAATTTAGTGGGATGCTATAATTTACCTTTTCTATTTTTTCTTTGGCAAGTTGCATTTTTCGGATTACTAATATTATGTAGTACATCACTATCTCATTATTATTTTATTATGATAGTATTAATTCACCTTTAAATTAACCCTTATTAAAAAATATAGCAAAAAGTCAATAATAAATTCGAAAGATAGGTTATGAACATCTTTCTTTTTTTCTTGATTGTTATTTATCTCTTATTAAATTTCGAATTTAATAGTAATTTTAGATGCTACATGCCCATATAAGAGACTATGCATTTAAAAGTATGGGAGTGAGGCAATCAGTATTTCTAGTTTGAGTAGTGTTAGAATGAAGACTCATATCCTTCTTGTATCTTTTCAAAATTTATGTGAATTTTAAAACTATCATCGAATCAAAATTCAAAGGCATAAAAGAGATATTATTCTTTAAAAGACATGCATCTTCAAGGGATATTCTGCATAAAAGGGATATTCTTCTTTAGATAAAGTATGAGTTTGTGACAATTATAAAATAAAATAACAAAGGCATGTATCTTCAAGTAATATTCTACATGTCAAAATTGGAAAATGTACATCCAGAGACACCAATTTACTTGGCAAGACTTTAATGAGCTTTTGATCCAGTGGAACAATAATTTTAATGAACCACAGGTTTTGCTCTTTGTATATCTCTATAACACTATCATGCAAAGTTAAATACTTGAAATAAAATCTTATCCATTTTGTAATATTATTGTAATATTGGTTTGAGCACCAAGGGATATCGTGAATGTTAGAGTGAGGTTCTCTATTATTTATGACTGTTGTATATATATATATAATCAATTAATTTTACTATACTAATATAACTATTGGAACTGTTGTGTTTTGCTTTGGATTTGGTCCTTGAATTTTTGGCATATGGGGGTAGGACGAACCTGCATAGTGCATACAGACTTTTTATGGCTTTTATTTCTTCAATGGGTTGAAAGATATTTTTTTCAGACTAATTTTGAGAAATTTTTTATCCTTTTAAATTTTAATAAGGTCTTTTCAAAACGCGCGGTAATTTAAAGTGAAATTTTTCCTAAAAAGAAAGAAAGAAAAATTAGAAAGATTACCATAACATATAAAAAGAAATTAAGAAGAGAAATTAGAAAGATTAATTATTAGAAAGAAAAAAAGTAACTAAAAATCCTCGATCTATTAAAATTGTGCAAGTGAACGTAGAGAGTTTTTGGATTGGATTGAATGTAGCCAACCGTGATGGACCGACTCCACAGTCCCACACCACGTGATCGAAACAAAGGAAAAGGAAAAGAAAAGGAAAAGTCTCCTTGGCCCCACCATCAACCAATAGACCTGCCCTGCCATCTCAATGTATAATGTGTTTCCACATGAAGAGTATTCACGTCGGATTCATAAAATTTTTGGGTTAAATACTTAATATTTTTGGGTTTTATTATTATTATTTTTTTTAGGGTTTGATTTTTATTACAGGAGGTTCTTGTAATTTTGATAAAGACTAAATTAGTCCTTCCGTCCCTTAGTTGACTTAACAAAAGTCTACGTCATTGGCATGTTGACCAATTAAAATTCGACACTTAGCATAAGTGGTCATATTATCAATGATGACGTGGCACCAAATTAAACTTTTTATTTTTTATTTTCTTAAAAAATATATATATATTTTTTCAAAAAAAAAATTGGGGGTGGCCGAAACCACCCCAATAGGTAATGAGGGTGACTCGGCCACCCCATGGAGCCAAGGGGGTGGCCGGAACCACCCGCAATGGTGGTTTGGGCCACCCCCTTTGTAGCGCCCTAACTTTACTTAATGAAAGATAGTAGTGTTCAGTGGGAATTGGAATTTCCACTTTCACCTTTCATTAAGTAAAGACTACCACCTGCCATGTCATCGAGTATAATGTGTTTCCACAGGAAGAGTATTCACATCGGATTCATTAAATTTTTTCTTTATTTTTGTTTAAACAAAAATTTAAGTGTGTAGTCTCATTTAAAAAATTTATTTTGATGGTCTGCCTACATTTAAAAATTTAAATGTTGAGAAATTATTTGATGGCCTAAAATTTATTTTACTGCATTTAACACCCATATAGTTAGGGACGGAGCCAGCTTTAAAAATAGATAGAGGCCAAGGGTTAAAACTTTTAGCTAGTAGGGGTCAATTGGCAAAAAAAATATATATATCTTTATTATTATTATTATTTTTACCTTAAAATTTTTTTCTAGCAATTTGGGAGTCGGGGCATGGCCCCTGCCGGCCCCCTAGATCCGTCCCTGCATATTATATATTGTCATTTAAAAATTTTAATTAACATGCTAATATATTCTTCACACAACAATATGTATATTATTAAATTTATAAAATTTAATCTAGATCACAAATTAGTTCATCTTCAGTGCCGGCTCAAGGGTAAGGCCTAATGATAAGGTGTTTTAGAAGCCCCACCCCCGCGAAAAAAACAACAAACAAAAGGTGTTTTCTATTAAATTTGTTAAAAATGAAAGGCCTCAAGAAAAATGAAATGAGATGAGGTCATTTTACACGCTATGAGGGTTTATAAAAAATGACGGAGTGTTTAAAATCTTAAAATATTCCAAACTAATGCACGACCCATTTTCTTTTTTGTATTCTTGATCCTCCTGATCTTATTTTATTTCATCATTTCTAATGATTTGCTGTTTGGTTCTATCGTACGTTCTTTATTACTTGATATTTACCATCAGACTTTGTTATTTTAGTTAGTCGTTGCTACAAGTTCCGATCACTTAATTAATATCACCTTGCCGTTTATTTTAGCACATAACTAATTAAATCATAAAAGATAAAATAGATTAGTCACATTATTTATTGAGAATAATATATTAACAAAAATTGAACATGAAAATTTGATTAGTAGTAAGACTGATTTTTAAATTAACTTTTTTTTTTTAGATCGAATATAAAAATGTTATATTAATATTTTAAAATGGAAAGGCATCATTTCTACTTTTTGTCATGGAGCCGCCACTGTTGATATTTATTTTACTTGAAAATGAAATGGGAAGATTGTTGCCCATTTCGTGGATATTGATTTAGAAAAAGAAAGATCGATGACAATCAATAAATCCTATTGGTGATTTTAAAAGTCAAATCACAGTTGGGAGGACACCAAAAAACACTAAAAAACACCTAGCATTTTCCTTATTGTTCACTATCTTTTATTTCTCGTTTATCTTTTATATATATTTCAACAAAGTAAAAAGAAAAACACCCCATAAAAACTTTACCAAACAAACCCGACAATTTAAAAACACAACCTTTTAAAATACATTTGATAAAATTATAATTTAATCATTAAAATAGTAGTTTGATCATTTAAATTGTGAATAAAAATTATGTTTTTACGTTTTTAAATTAATATTTTTGTAAAACATACTAACAACAAACAGGACTATTTTTTTGATAGCGGTATAAGTAATCTAAAATTCACACACTTTTTTATATGGGACTAAAAATTATCATCGGATATATAAAAACACAATAGTAGACGTAACAACGAAAGTGCACACCCACCTTCCGCTATATTTGATAGTGATGCACGCCAGGCAAATTTTTTTTTTTTTTTTTAAAAAAAAAATTAAAATAATAAAATAATAAATTTTTTTTTTTAAAAAAAAAAAAAAAAAAATTAAAATAATAAAATAATAATAAATTTTTTTTTTTTGCCTGGCGTGCATCACTGTTGATGCACGCCAGGCGTAAGTTCTATAACTACTCAAAAGCAAAAGATAGACCATCAACGGAGTAGTGATAGAACTTACGCTGGCGCGCATCATCATGATGCACGCCAGCGTAAGTTCTATCACTACTCTTTGCTTTTACACCAAACACCACTAGGGTCCCACAAACAACCCATGTTCGCCAATGCAATTTGACTTGTCTTTGGAGTAAACAAGTTTTGAGGGTACCACTCAATAATCTCATCAAGCCTTCACGAGAAGAAACCAATTACTACGCTTTGAGAGTGCTTAGCTCTACACATTTTATCGTCTTTCTTGATTCTTTCAGAAAAAATGGCAGAGGCCGTCTTTTCTGCGTTCCTTGGAGTCCTGTTTGACCGTCTGGCGTCTCCGAGTTGCTCAACTTTTTCGCGGGAGGGACTTGAAGAAAAGGTGGACAAGTTGAGCAAAATGTTGTCCAAAATTGAAGCGAGTGCTTGATGATGCGGAGGAGAAGCAAGATAATCGCGTGGCGGTGAAAAAGTGGCTCGATGATCTCGGAGACTTGGCTTATGATGCGGACGACGTCATGGATGAGTGTGCAACGGAAGCTCGCGACGCAAGGTGATGGGAGGAGATGATCAGGCCACCACAAGTAAGGGACTCAAACGCAAGTTTGCTTCTTTCATAACTGGTTTCACTCCAAGTCTGTTTTGACCAACACCAGTGGGGTCGAGATGGAGGGGATCATTGCTCGATTCAACGAGATGGTGCAGCAAAAGATGATCTGAAATTGAGCGAAAATGTTGGTAGAAGGTCATCCACAAGAAGTCGACAGTGGCCCCAACTCAGAGTGACCGAAGCTCATGTTTTTGGCAGGGAAAAAGATAAAGAGGATGTACTCGAATTTTTGGTGGGCGAAAAACGTAGTGATGCTCAACTCTCTGTGCTTCCTATAATTGGCATGGGGGGTATGGGTAAGACTACTCTTGCTCAGCTTGTGTACAATGATGAACAAGTGCAAAGCTTTTTTGAGCTCAAAGCATGGAATTGTGTTTCCGAAGATTTTGATGCTGTTAGGGTGACCAAAACAGTTCTAAAATCTGTCAAAGGAAGCTATGATGACAATAATCTGAATTTGTTGCAAGTCAATCTAAAGGAGAAACTGAAAGGGAAGAAATTTCTAGTCATTCTAGATGATCTTTGGAATGAGACCTACCATGACTGGACTATCTTACTAGCTCCTTTTGAAGCAGGGGCTTCGGGAAGTGTAATTGTCATCACAACTCGCAATGAGGGAGTTGCATCAATGACGGGTACCAATATTCCAACCTACTCTTTGAAAAAATTGTCAAATGATTTTTGTTTGTCTATATTGGCCCATCATGCATTGAATGCAAGAGACTTCAACACTCATCTAAACCTCAAAGATATTGGTGAGGAACTCGCTAGAAGATGCAAAGGCTCTCCTTTGGCAGCAAAGGTCCTTGGAGGCGCCTTACGCAATAAAGTAGATCTTGATGAGTGGGAAGACGTATTGAATAGCAATATATGGGATATAACAGGAGTGAAAAATGAAATTGCTCCGGCTCTTATGTTGAGCTACCACCATCTCCCTTCACATTTAAAGAGGTGCTTTGCATATTGTTCAATACTCCCGAAGGACTACGTATTTAAGGAGAGACAGTTGGTTTTATTATGGATGGCAGAAGGTTTAATTAAGCCACAGAAAGGGAGAAAGCAAATGGAAGATTTTGGTAGGGAGGATTTTCGTAATCTATTGTCAAGGTCATTTTTCCAACGATCGTTCTATGATGAATCAAGATTTGTGATGCATGACCTCATCAATGATTTGGCTCAACATGTTGCAGGAGATAAATGCTTTAGAATGGAAGACAAAGTTGGGGGTAATAATGAAGGGAAGCCGTCTAGAAAGGCTCGGCATTCATCTTACTTGGCTGGTAAATATGATGGCATTAAAAAATTTGAGGTCTTTAATGATCTCATTTATTTACGAACCTTCATGCCTTTTAAGCTTTCATATGGAGATTATTACTTGACTCGTAATGTTCTTTTTAAATTGTTGCCAAAATTAAGACGCTTAAGGGTGCTCTCTTTGAAAGGATACAACATATATGAGCTACCAATTGAAATTGGTGATTTGAAGCATCTAAGGTTCCTCAACCTTTCTAACAATCAAATAAGATGCTTGCCTGAATCAGTAGGCACTCTTTACAATTTGCAGACATTGATCTTGAAGAATTGTTCTTCTCTAAAGAAATTGCCGTCAACATTTGGAAACCTACTCAACTTGCGACATCTCAACATTCAAGGAGCAAATGCATTGGAAGGAATGCCTCTGCAAATCACTAAATTAACTTGTCTCCAAACATTGCCTCTTCTAATTGTTGGAAAAGGTAGTTGTTCAGGAGTAAAATTGTTAGGGCCTTTGTTGCATCTTCGAGATACACTTTGTATTTCCAGAATGGAAAATGTGATTAATCATGAGGATGCAAGGGACGCTAGGCTATTTGAAAAGAACAATCTCTCTGAGGTGTCATTTAAATGGAGTCAGAACATGGTGGAGTCACACAACAGAGCACATGAATTAGAGGTACTTAACAAGCTAAAACCTCACGAGGGTTTGAAAGAGTTCACCATCAGCAACTATGGTGGTACAGAATTTCCAATGTGGTTAAGAGTTCCTTCATTTTCTAATATGGTACTCTTGAAGATTGAAAGTTGTTCAAAGTGCACATCATTACCCGCGGTGGGCAAATTACCATCACTCAAAGAGGTTTTCATTAATGGAATGGGCAGTGTGAAAAATATTGGTCGCGAGTTTTATGGGGAAGATTGCTCACAACCTTTTAGATCCTTTGAAACTTTGCATTTTGATGATATGCAGGAGTGGGAGAATTGGAGTCCTTGTGGAGAATTCCCAAAATTGCGTAAGCTTTCTATTAAACGGTGTCCAAAACTGATGGGTAAGTTGCCAAACCACCTTCCTTTATTAGAAAATATTGTGATAGATGGAAGTAGGCAGTTGGTGGTTTCAATTTCCAACTTTCCAAAGCTTCGCAATATAGAAATTGAGGGATCCAAAGGTGTGGTGTGTGGAAATAAGGTTGACTTCAACTCACTAAGGTTCTCATCTCTTTCAACAATTTCAGAATTCACATGTCAAATAGAAAAGTTCACCATGAGGGGACTGACAAATGTTGAACATTTAACTATTAAACAATGTGAGGAGTTGACAAATTTGCGGTTAAATGACGTGGAATTACTACAACATCTTCCATCCAAACTCAGAAAAATCTGGATCACAGGGTGCAAGGCATTAGAATCTTTACCCAAGGCAATGATGGACAACAGCATGCATCTTGAAAAGGTTTATATTTATTGGTGTCGTTCATTGACTCACTTTGCAATAGGGCAACTACCTCCAACTCTAAAGCACCTAAGGATAGAGCGTTGCAGCAACAAGCAGATTTTGGTGGATGGGGATGATATCAACAAATTTTGGTGGTGCAGCAAATCTCTTCTTGAGTACTTGGAAATTTGGCATTGTCCATCCCTCAAATCCTTAACGTCAAGTGGAGAATTACCAGCAACACTTAAATGCCTCAAAATTCATTATTGTGATAGGTTGGAGTCGATAGCGAAGAGCTTCCATGAGAACTCGTCTCTTGAAGTCATTGACATCTTATGGTGTGATAACCTTAAATCCTTACCCATGGGCATACACAAGCTCAGCCATCTAGATCATTTTTTTATTGACCATTGTTTCTTTCTTGATTCCTTCCCAGACAAGGGGTTGCTCCCCAACAACCTGAAAGCACTTACGATTAAGGGCTGTATGAAAATGCAAGCCCTGCCCAACTTCGTACACAACCTCACCTCTCTTCAAGAATTGACAATATGGCACATTCCAAGCATTTTATCATTTCCGGAAATAGGTTTCCCCACCAACCTAACATCACTTTCTATCTATGACACTTTTGGGTCGGAATTGTCTAAGCTTACCTCTCTTAAAATACTTGTAATTTATAGTGACTCTTCGCATCTGGTGTCCTTTCCAGAGGTGATGCTACCTGCCTCTCTAACGAGCCTCACCATTGACAACTTCCCAGATCTGGAATGCATCTCTTCCAAATGCTTTCAATTCTGGCCTCTCTTGAAGAATTGAGTATCAATTGGTGTGAAAAGCTCACGCCCTTTTGCCAGATGGCTTGCCTCCTCACTCACGAGGCTTTCTATTGATTTTTGTAAAAATCTCACGCCCTTTCCAAAGTTTGGCCTCTCTCCTCACTCACGAATCTTTATATCAAGAATCGTGAAAAGCTCACGCCCTTTCAAGAGGATGGATGCCGCTCTCTCTCCTGCAACTTCATATTTGCGAGTGTCCTATGTTGATAGAACGCGCAAAGGACGAGAGTGGTTCAAAATAGCTCACATCCTCATGTTACAATTGATGATGACTCCTTCTATAAACTAGAAGAGGAGAGTCAATGAATCCGAGTTTCGTTTAGATGCAAGTCAAGTTTCAAGAAATAAATCCAAAGGTCGCTTTAATGCCTCATCATTTATTTTTTTACATATTGATGGGACGTTTCTCTATCACTCATAATGGCTGGAATCATGGACTGCCTTATCTTCTTCCCCACAACACTTGTTGATCTTCTTCTTATTTTTTGTCTAGATGTTGGCTTTGGGTTTGCTAAACCTTGTTATTCTTTTTGGGTTTGCACAACAGATCACAGTGTTTGATAAAATGTCCAAGCGACCACGAAGAGAGAGGAGGCCTCCGAATATTGATTTTTTCGTTACTAATTGGCATATTGCTGGTCATTACATATTTTACCAATCACTGGTACCCTCCAAAAATAGGTATGAAACTTGATTTTGACCCTTTGTTAATGTTGGCATCCATGTTGTGATGGAAGGCATACTATGGAACATTTATCTAATTCAGTAAAAGGATTGATAATGTTCTTCATTTAATTTTCTAGAAGAATAAGTAGAATGGATTATCCTCATGTTCATTCATTTTATTTGTTTTTTGGGTCTAAATTGGCTTTGGGTTTGCTGAACGTTGCTATTTTTATTGGGTTTGCACAACAGGATCACATGTGTTTGTTAAATTGTCCAAGCAACCACGTAGTGAGAGAGGAGGCCTCCGAATATTGAGTTTTTCATTACTAAATAAGTTGTGGCAAGTTATTCCTAAAAAAACAGCACACAATCAATGTGCTCCGACTTCTATCTATTATGATTTCGATAATAGTTATACTACAATCGTATCCTACTAAAGAAACACCAAAATCCAAACCACCAACCAAGTTTGAATGGTAATTTCATACACTAATTTTAAATTTTTTACTAAAATTCCACTTGCCCCAAAAATGTATTTATTTCTAAATTCTCAATCATAAACATAAATTTGTTATCTGCCAACCTTTAAAAGCCAGCCAATGGTCCTAAGTACTCTTGAAACAAATGCATAATCTGGATTTAGGTAATTCTATACCATATATCAGCTTTTTGTGTATCATCAGATCTGATGAGGTTTGCATATATACAAAATGATACTTCAAAAAAGTTATTATGAGGATTACCAAATAATTAAGCTGATTGAATATATATATCTCAATATCACAAATATCTCAATTATAGGAAACAAAACACAATTAATTCATCCCTTGGATTTTGCAATATAAAAGCAGTTCTCCTAGCCGGCCCCAAAGTAGTTTGTCAGCATTAATTAGCCAGGTGTGGTTGCTCTTTAAGTATCAATAGTCTCAATCTCAACTTCAAAACTTTCATGAATATTGGATTTTCATCGTTTAATGAATTAAGTTAATTGTAGATAAACAAAATCTTTTGTGCTGCATATAAATGAGTTTAATTGAGGTGGATGGAATTTCAATTATGACTCTGTGTATGATAGATATCTAGCTCAGAGCCTCAGGTTGCTTAAGGCCGGTTTTGCTTAATTCTATGGTGAGAAAATTATTAATATAATGTGCTTAGAACTTTTATAGTTTGTAGCTGGCAAAGTCATCTTGGTATTATTTATATTTAAACGATTATAACTTTGACGAATCCTTTGGTATTATTTTTGTATAATATTACTCTATTTACCAATGTAAAGTCAAATAGGAATCCTCATCATTAAATATATAGTTTTGTCCTAACCCCCCATTCCCAAAACAAAAAAGTACCCCCAAAAAAAAAAAATTGATGGATTAGAGAACTCTGGATTCTGAATAATTTTGCCAATTGATGCTTTAATGCCTTGATTCCTCGCCAAATATCTTTGTGTTGCAAATTTGGCATATCTGACAAAAACACATGAATATAAGATGAGGCCTTCAAAGGATATTTACTAGAAACAAATGCCATCAAAGGATATTTCCTCTCTTCTAAATGGTTGTAAATAAACCTTCAAGTAACTTTCAATATTCTTTTTGTGTAACAACTAACAAACATCGAAGAATGTTGTAACTTGTAAGTGATTCAAAGAATCCATACCCTGTATTTTAACCTTAACCGTATTCTACTACAATTACTTTTTAAAAATAGGCACTTACCATCTGCATTACACTTCATTGCAATTTCATGAAGTATACCTATCACAATTGTTTTTTTGCAACTAGTAGATACTATAATGTACTCAGCAAGAGAAAGAGCCGTTTCATTTGCAATATACCATGCATTAAGAACTACCTCAAAGTATAATTCCACCTGTTTTTCATGTAACTTCAACAATATTTTGAGTTTATGTTACACATAATTTTCATCAACAACCCTTTACCATAAGAAGCTTATAATTGTTGAACTCTTAAACTATTGTTGCTTCAGGAAAATTTAAACTATATTAAAAGCACAAACTTTAAAGATAATTTTGTTAGACACTCTGCCAACCTTTAAACGCCGGCCAATGGTCCTAACTCTTGACTCTTGAATCAAATGCATAATTCTAATATATATGACCCAAAAGGCAAACTAAGACAACAAAAAATTAAGGGATGGAATTCAAATATATCCTGCATATTAGGCTTCTGGGTTTTCTTCAATCAAATTGCTGATCAGCCACATTCAATAACCCTGCAGAAGAATTAAAAAGCAATTAAAAATCACTCTGTAAGAGGAGTAACTATTAGTGCTGGGTACCGCTAATTCTTGTCTAAGCTAACAAGAATTAGCGGTACCACAGAAAAATAGAAGCACACTTGTCTAAGCTAACAAGAGAAACTTTCACATTCTTCAGAACCCAAAACCAAATACAACACAACATTCATAATTTTCCTTTCCTTTTAGTTTTCTCAGCAACCAAACGGCGGATAACAGAAAAAGTTTTCCAAAACGTTTTCTTTCATCAAAATCTCTCGGCTAAAGCTAACATGACTGTTGGAAGTCCCACATTGCCTGGGTATTAAGGAGATTGGTCATTTATAAGGTGAGGGGAAACTTCAACTCTTGAACTAACTTTTGGGTTGAGTTAGGCTCAAGATCTATTTCTAACATGGTATCAGAGCCTAACCCAATTAATTGGCTGTGGCTCACCGTCACCCATTGTCGCACGTGTTGGCTTGGATGTCCTCCCGCCACACGTGAGGGAGCGTGTTGGAAGTCCCACATTACCTGGGTATTAAGGAGATTGGCCATTTATAAGGTGAGGAGAAACTTCAATTTTTGAGCTAGCTTTTGAGTTGAGTTAGGCCCAAGACCCATTTCTAACAATGACAACCATATATTTCGTTTTTATCATGTAACTGCTAAAGTTGAAAACTTGGAATGCTTTTTATAGAATTTGATGAATGATCATTGAAAAGAAGCCATTATATTTTTTTCTTCTCGTTTCATTCAAATCAATTGAAGGTCGATGTAACAAATGAACAGCAGGTTTGAAATATTGCCACGTAGGAGGACAAAACAATCAAAAATCAGTAGTATAATTTGTGAATCTAAGTCCCCCGTCCACATTGACTTGGATTTCACAATTGCCCGTTAAAAAGAGCATGAGGAGTAGGAAGTATGTGTTAGTGTATCTACTACATCTTTATCTTTATCTTGCAGCTCTACTTTTTCTTTTTTCTTTTTCTAATTATCTTGCTGTTCTTCATAATCTAATATGAGATGATGAGATGAAGATTGTCCCTACAATTACTCGTTTGACAAATTGCCTACAAAAGATAAACAATCATCAACTATAACCACAAAAATATCAGTTTCTGTAAAATTTGAGATTATCATGTTAGATCATAATTAATTATTTAAAATATTAAATTTTTTTATTAATATTCTATCAATTAAAAAAATCAAACAAATATCCTCGCAAGGTAGTGGTTGGAAATTGGAGATTTAGAGGAAAGCAATGTGAAAGAAAAATATTCCTTTTCCCCTCTCCCATATTGAATAGAAAAATAAAATAAAAAATAAAAAGAAAAGAAGTGATAATGGGTTGTCAACCGCACATCTCTTGTGGTAACCAAGGCCACACACAAATTTGTTTTTAGGGATGTTCTTTTCTTCCCTTTATTTTGTTTGGACATAAATTTCTCTCAAATTGGCTTAGAAAATATTTTCTTCAATCTAATCTAATGAGTGACAAGCGTCATCTCTCATCTAATTTTTTTAATATTTATAACAGTCATTTATTGTCCTTTTGTCGTAGAATAGAGACTTATAGCCTTTAGTCCACATGCCGGTCGCTTACTCTATAGAAGTGGGACATGGGTTCAGCTCTAGATATAAGATAAATTAGGGGCTTGTTTGTTAAAGGGTCTTGAAAAAGGCAAAGGCAACCAACTTTTTCATTTTTCAACATTCTCTTACTATTTGCATCACATCAATCACTTTTTATTACTATTCAAATAAAAAATTCACTGCAAAACAAAAATTTTTATTATTCCATACCAAGCATTCTTACTTTTTCACTTTCTTTTTTTTTTTTTAAAAAAAAAAAAAAACATTTTACTATTTTTTTTAATATCAATCAATTTTTGCTACAGTTTCGAATCGAAACGAAATCGTTTATCAAACAAACCCTAGTTAATACTTGTGGTGAAGTCTCTCCTTCTTTTGTTGGATTGCTGGCCTACCCTTTATTATTAGTTAATTTTGTTTTGTCCCCATTCCCTGTCAATCAATTTTTTCCTTATATATCACCTTTCTGACCATAAGAGAGAGCAAGTGGGATAAAGATTCCCTCAAATTTCAAATCATGTCACGTCAACTTTGTCTGATATCACGAATTGATGTTTGTGATATTACTTTTAGGGCATGATTGCGATTATATTTGAGGACTTTAAAAGTGCGTTTATCACTCTAAAAACTCGTTTGAAAAAAAAAATCACATGTTTGGTAAAAAAAATTCAAAGCACTTTTGAATATCAAAAAACTTAAAAATGATCAAAACTCATTTTTGGCAAAAGCTTAAAATGAAGCTTTTGCAAAAAAAAAAAAACGTTTTATTTTTTATTTTATTTATTTTTACTTAAAAATTCTATTTTTCAAATGCAATCACAGAAAAAGCCTTTAAGAATTATCCACACATTAGCATTGCTCTAACTTATTTGATACTTTTTATGTAATTAGAACCATGCACTTGTATGTTATTTAATTTGTTTGTGCGAATTATTGTTTAGTATTAATGTTAGAAGTTTAATTCCTCGTTGAATATTTAAATGTAAAATTTAAACAAATAAAAAAAAAATGAGAAATTTTACTTTAGACTCCTGAATTACCTAACGTTTTGAAAAGATAACTTAAAATTTAAAAACTCTCAATTTGAATACCTAAACTTTCAATTTGAATCAATTGACTCACTTCTGTCAAATTCAGCCGTTAACCCATAACAAAAGTGGTTAAAAATACTAAATTACCCTTCATTTTAATTTTTTTAAAAAAAAATTAAGTGTAAATTTGGAATTTTTTTTAAAAAAAATAATAAAAAAATCAAGTGTATAAATGTCATTTTATCACTTTTAACGTTTAAAATCATTTAATGGGGTTAATTGATTCAAATTGAAAGTTCAAATGTTCAAATTGAGAGTTTTTAAATTGTACAGAAATTTTCTCCAAACCAGTTTGGAAGAAATAACTTCCAACCCTTTTTTTTTTTTTTTTAAGAAAAGAGTGATTTCTTTAGATAGAAAAACCAAAATAAACACATCGCTTACTACCATTTAAAATAAGTGTCAGTGTTTATAAACATTTAAATGATACATTAAATTCTTAACATCATTACTAACAGTTTACTAACTTAAACTAAAATTTAATGCGCTTTTAAATGTTTATAAACACTGACACTATTTTAAATGAAATAAGATATTTTCTCCAGATTAGTTTTGAGAAATTTTTATCCTTTTAAATTTTAATGAGGTCTTTTCAAAATGCGCGATAGTTTAAAATGAAATTTTTCCTATATATAAAGAAAGAGAAATGAGAAAGATTACCATAATATATAAAAAGAAAGAAGAGAAATTAGAAAGATTAATTATTAGAAAGAAAAAAAGTAACTAAAAATCCTCGATCTATTAAAATTGTGCAAGTGGACGTAGAGAGTTTTTGGATTGGATTGAATGTAGCCAACCGTGATGGACCGACTCCACAGTCCCACACCACGTGATCGAAACAAAGGAATATTCAAAGAAAAAGAAAAGTCTCCTTGGCCCCACCATCAATCAATAGACCTGCCATGCCATCTCAATGTATAATGTGTTTCCACATGGGGATTTGATATTGAGAACGCCCAGCGTGCTTGAACAGTGAAGCACGCTGGGCATGATTTTTTATTTTATTATTATTTTATTATTATTTTATTATTTTAATTTTTTTGAAAAAAAAAAAAAAAAAAATTTTTAGCCTGGCGTGCTTCACTGTTGAAGCACGCCAGGCGTGCTGCAAATCACGACTCTTCCACATGAAGAGTATTCACGTCGGATTCATTAAATTTTTGGGTTAAATTTATTTATTTATTTTTGTTAGGGTTTAATTTTTATTACAGGAGGTCTCTGTAATTTTGATAAAGATTAAATTAGTCTTTTCGTCCGTTAGTTGACTTAACAGAAGTCTACGTCATTAGCATATTGACCAATTAAAATTCGACACTTAGCATAAGTGGTCATGTTATCAGTGATGACATGGCACAAAATTAAATTTTTTATTTTTTAAAAAATATATATATATTTTTTCAAAAAAAAAAAAAAAATTGTGGGTGGCTTGGTGCCCAAGGGGGTGGCCGAAACCACCCCGATGGGTACTGAGGGTGGCTCGGCCACCCCCATGGAGCCAAGGGGGTGGCCGGAACCACCCGCAATGGTGGTTTGGGCCACCCCCTTTGTAGCGCCCCGACTTTACTTAATGAAAAATAGTAGTGCTTAGTGGGAATTGGGATTTCCACTTTCGTCTTTAATTAAGTAAAGTCTACCACCTGCCATGTCATCAAGTATAATGTGTTTCCACAGGAAGAGTATTCACATCAGATTCATTAAATTTTTTCTTTATATTTGTTTAAACAAAAATTTAAGTGTGTTGTCTCATTTAAAAAATTTATTTTGATGGTCAGCCTACATTTAAAAATTTAAATGTTAAGAAATTATTTGATGGTCTAAAATTTATTTTACTGCATTTAACACCCATATAGTTAGGGACGGAGCCAGCTTTAAAAATAGATAAAGGCCAAGGGTTAAAACTTTTAGCTAGTAGGGGTCAATTGGCAAAAAAATATATATATCTTTATTATTATTATTATTATTATTATTATTATTATTACCTTAAAATTTTTTTCTAGCAATTTGGGAGTGGGGGCATGGCCCCTTCCGGTCCCCTAGATCCGTCCCTGCATATTATATATTATGTCATTTAAAAATTTTAATTAACATGCTAATATATTCTTCACACAACAATATGTATATTATTAAATTTATAAAATTTAATCTAGATCACAAATTAGTTCATCTTCAGTGCCGGCTCAAGGGTAAGGCCTAACGATAAGGTGTTTTAGAAGCCCTCCCCCCACCCCCAACAACAAACAAAAGGTGTTTTCTATTAAATTTGTTAAAAATGAAATGCCTCAAGAAAAATAAAATGAGATGAGGTCATTTGACACGCTATGAGGGTTTAAAAAAAAATGACGGAGTGTTTAGAACCTTAAAATATTCCAAACTAATGCACGACTCATTTTCTTTTTGTATTCTTGATCTTCCTGATCTTATTTTATTTCATCATTTCTAATGATTTGCTGTTTGGTTCTATCGTACGTTCTTTATTACTTGATATTTACCATCAGACTTTGTTATTTTAGTTAGTCGTTGTTACAAGTTCCGATCACTTAATTAATATCACCTTGCCGTTTATTTTAGCACATAACTAATTAAATCATAAAAGATAAAATAGATTAGTCATATTATTTATTGAGAATAATATATTAACAAAAATTGAACATGAAAATTTGATTAGTAATTCTACATCTCAAAAGCTGTAAGACTGATTTTTAAATTGACCTTTTTTTTTTTTTTTAAAGATCTAATATAAAAATGTTATATTAATATTTTAAAATGGAAAGGCATCCTTTCTACTTTTTGTCATGTGTTGATATTTATTTTACTTGAAAATGAAATAGGAAGATTGTTGCCCATTTCGTGGATATTGATTTAGAAAAAGAAAGATCGATGACCTACAATCAATAAATCCTGGATCCATATATAATTGTGCATGTGGACGTAAAAGCCTACGTGAATAATTTGTTTCTATGCATAGCGAAGAGAGAGAGAGTTTTGGATGGGATTGAATGTGGCCAACTGTGATGGACTCCCCAGTCCCCACCACCTTATCAAAACAAATCAATTCAAGCCCGCCACCCGGGAAACGTACACTATGCATACTCATCAATATATATAAAATTTTAATTTTAAGATTTTTTTAATAAATTTTTAAAATTTATTATATTATATAGGGATAAATGTAAAATTGGTCCGTGTGATTGGTCTAAATTACAAATCACTCTATGTAGATAAAAATAATTTATATGTCCCCAAGGTATGCCAAAATAACAATTTACTCTCTAAAATTAATTTTCGTTAAGTAAATTAATAAAATCTGTCACTTTGTCACGTCATTTCTTTTTAAACTATTCGTATGGGAACAAATATTTATGCGTTTAATTTACTTAGATTAAACAATGAGTAATGTTATTCATCACCCGCCATCGCGTTTTCGAAACACATAAAAGATAATTAAGCATTGAAACATGATGTGAAATGATTTATTTTATAGTTACAAAAAATAAAAATAAATAAATAAATAAATAAAAAATTTATTGCATTGAATGTTGAGTGAAAGATTTTATTTTTATTTTTTTTATTCATAAAACGAAAAGATTATGTTTATTATTCTCTGTATTTTTTTATCGAAGAAATATAATCAAGCATTGAACTTAATTTGAGGATTTATTTTATTAAGATTTTTCTTTTTTGTATTCGTAAAAAGAAAAAAAAAAATTGTTTATTTTGCTACGTATTTTTCTTCTCAAATGTGCAAAAGTATATGGATTTTATTTGTATTAAAGTATAATATATATCACACAAATAGATATTCCTGGTAATTTTCTATTACATGCTAATCTATTTTATCTTTCTTGATATATAAATAGTCTATTATAATTTGTGTAAATTGTTTAGGCAGTGCTGATTATAATTTGTTTAAACACATTTTGAGGTGTGGCAGACCACCAAAATAAATTTTTAAATGGGATGACACACTTAAATTTTTGTTTAAACAAAAATAAGGAAAAAATTCAAGGGGTAAATACCTAATACCCTGTGGGTTTCATTTTTTTTTTTCTTAGGTTTTGATTTTTATCACAAGAGGCTCTGTGGTTTTGATAAATGCCAAATTAGTAATTTCATCCATTGACCGTTAATTGACTTAACGGAAGTCCATGTCACTAACACGTAGACCAATAAAAATTTGACACTTAGTATAAGTGACCTATATATATATATATATATATATATATATATATATATATATATATATATATATTTTTCAGTGATAGCCTCGACTTTACTTAATGAAAGGCGAAAGTGGAAATCTCAATTCCCACTAAGCACTATTATCTTTCATTAAGTAAAGTCAGGGCGCTACAAAGGGGGGTGGCCCAAACCACCATTGCGGGTGGTTCCGGCCACCCCCTGGGCTCCATGGGGGTGGCAGAGCCACCCTCAATACCCACTGGGGTGGTTTCGGCCACCCCTTTGGCTACCAAGAGTTACCCCCAATTTTTTTTTTTCTTTTGAAAAAATATATTTTTTTAATTTAAAAAAAAAAATAAAAAATTTAATTTGGTGCCATGTCAACATTGATAATGTGGCTACTTATGCCAAGTGTCAAATTTTAATTGGTCATGTCAATGATGTGGACTTCTGTTAAGTCAACTAACAGCAACAGACGAAATGACTAATTTGATCTTTATCAAAATTTCAAAGACCTAATTTGATAAAAATCAAACCCAAAAAATAAAAAAAATATGAAACCCTTTACCATAAGAAGCTTATAATTGTTGAACTCTTAAACTATTGTTGCTTCAGGAAAATTTAAACTATATTAAAAGCACAAACTTTAAAGATAATTTTGTTAGACACTCTGCCAATCTTTAAACGCCAGCCAATGGTCCTAACTTTTGACTCTTGAATCAAATGCATAATTCAAATATATATATATGACCCAAGAGGCAAATTAAGACAACAAAAAATTAAGGGATGGAATTCAAATATATCCTGCATATTAGACTTCTGGGTTTGCTTCAATCAAATTGCTGATCAGCCACATTCAATAGCCCTGCAGAAGAATTAAAAATCACCCTGTAAGAGGAGTAACTATTAGTATTGGGTCCCGCTAATTCTTGAGGATACACATTGAATCGGCATTTACAGTTCACTTCAGTTCAATACAAAATTTTAACCAAAAGAAATTTATTTTTTCCTCCTTAAACCTCCGTTTGGTTGCTGCGAAAATGAGGAAAAAAAAGAAAAAAGGATTTCACACACCACAGAAAAATACAAACACACTAGCTTGTCTAAGCTAACAAGAAAAACTTTCACATTCTTCAGAACCCAAAACCAAATACAACACAACATTCATACTTTTCCTTTCCTTTTAGTTTTCTCAGCAACCAAACGGCGGATAACAGAAAAAGTTTTCCAAAACGTTTTCTTTCATCAAAATCTCTCGGCTAAAGCTATCATGCCAACCATATATTTCGTTGTTATCATGTAACTGCTAAAGTTGAAAACTTGGAATGCTTTTTATAGAATTAGATGGATGATCATTGAAAAGAAGCCATTATATTTTTTTCTTCTCGTTTCATTCAAATCAATTGAAGGTCGATGTAACAAATGAACAGCAGGTTTGAAATATTGCCACGTAGGAGGATAAAATAATCAAACATCAGTAGTTTAATTTGTGAATCTAAGTCCCCTGTCCACATTGACTTGGATTTCACAATTGCCCGTTAAAAAGAGCATGAGTAGGAAGTATGTGTTAGTGTATCTACTACATCTTTATCTTTGTCTTGCTGTTCTACTTTTTCTTTTTCTTTTTCTAATTATCTTGCTGTTCTTCATAATCTAATATGAGATGATGAGATGAAGATTGTCCCTACAATTACTCGTTTGACAAATTGCCTACAAAAGATAAACAATCAACTATAACCACAAAAATATCAGTTTCTGTAAAATTTGAGATTATCATGTTAGATCATAACTAATTATTTAAAATATTTAATTTTTTTATTAATATTCTACCAATTAAAAAAATCAAACAAATATCCTCGCAAGGTAGTGGTTGGAAATTGGAGATTTAGAGGAAAGCAATGTGAAAGAAAAATATTCCTTTTCCCCTCTCCCATATTGAATAGAAAAATAAAATAAAAAATAAAAAGAAAAGAAGTGATAATGGGTTGTCAACCGCACATCTCTTGTGGTAACCAAGGCCACACACAAATTTGTTTTTAGGGATGTTCTTTTCTTCCCTCTATTTTGTTTGGACATAAATTTCTCTCAAATTGGCTTAGAAAATATTTTCTTCAATCTAATCTAATGAGTGACAAGCGTCATCTCTCATCTAATTTTTTTAATATTTATAACAGTCATTTATTATCCTTTTGTCGTAGAATAGAGACTTATAGCCTTTAGTCCACATGCCGGTCGCTTACTCTATAGAAGTGGGACATGGGTTCAGCTCTAGATATAAGATAAATTAGGGGCTTGTTTGTTAAAGGGTCTTGAAAAAGGCAAAGGCAACCAACTTTTTCATTTTTCAACATTCTCTTACTATTTGCATCACATCAATCACTTTTTATTACTATTCAAATAAAAAATTCACTGCAAAACAAAAATTTTTATTATTCCATACCAAGCATTCTTACTTTTTCACTTTTTTTTTTTAAAAAAAAAAACATTTTTACTTTTTTTTTTTACACCAATCAATTTTTGCTACAATTTCAAATCAAAACAAAATCGTTTACCAAACAAACCCTAGTTAATACTTGTGGTGAAGTCTCTCCTTCTTCTGTTGGATTGCTTGCCTACCCTTTATTATTAGTTAATTTTGTTTTGTCCCCATTCCCTGTCAATCAATTTTTTCCTTATACATCACCTTTCTGACCATAAGAGAGAGCAAGTGGGATAAAGATCCCCTCAAATTTCAACTCACGTCACCTCAACTTTGCCAGATATCACGAATTGATGTTTGTGGTATTACTTTTAGGGCATGATTGCCATTACGTTTGAGGATCTTAAAAGTGCATTTAACATTCTAAAAACTCGTTTGAAAAAAAAAAAAATCACATGTTTGGTAAAAAAAATTTAAAGCACTTTTGAATGTCAAAAAGCTTAAAAATGATCAAAACTCACTTTTAGCAAAAACTTAAAATGAAGCTTTTGCCAAAAAAACGTTTTTTTTTTCTTTTTTACTTACAATCTCTATTTCTCAAATGTAATTCAAAACAAGCCTTTAAGAATTATCCACACGTTAGCATTACTCTCTAACTTATCTAATACTTTTTATGTAATTAGAACCATGCACTTGTATGTTATTTAATTTGTTTGAGCGAATTATTGTTTAGTATTAATGTTAGAAGTTTAATTCCTCGTTGAATATTTAAATGTAAAATTTAAACAAATAAAAAAAATGAGAAACTTTACTTTAAACTCTTGAATTACCTGATGTTTTGAAAAGACACCTTGAAATTTAAAAACTCTTAATTTGAACACCTAAACTTTCAATTTGAATCAATTGACCCACTTCTGTCAAATTCAGCCGTTAACCCATAACAAAAGTGGTTAAAAATACTAAATTACCCTTCATTTTCTTTTTTCTTTTTTTTTTTAAAAAAATTAAGTGTATATTTGGATTTTTTTTTTTAAAAAAAAAAAAAATCAAGTGCGTAAATGTTATTTTATTACTTTTAACGTTTAAAATCTGACGAATAGGGGTTAATTGATTCAAATTGAAAGTTCAAATGTTCAAATTGAGAGTTTTTAAATTGTACAGAAATTTCCTCCAAACCAATATGGAAGAAATAACATCCAACCCTTTTGTTTGTTTGTTTTTTTTTTTGGAAGAAAAGAGCAATTTCTTTAGATAGAAAAACCAAAATAAACACATCCCTCTGCAGCCAATTTAAAATAGTGTCAAGTGTCTATAAACATTTAAATGATATATTAAATTCTTAACGTCATTAATAAAAGTTTACTAACTTAGACCAAAATTTAATGTGTCTTTTAAATGTTTATAAACATTTGACACTATGTTAAATGAGTTGGAAGATATTTCTTTCAGATTAGTTTTGAAAAAAAATTATCCTTTTAAATTTTAATGAGGTCTTTTCAAAATGTGCGATAGTTTAAACTTTAAAGTGAAGTTTTCTCTAAAAATAAAGAAAGAAAAATTAGAAAGATTACCATAATATATAAAAAGAAAGAAGAGAAATTAGAAAGATTAATTATTAGAAAGAAAAAAAGTAACTAAAAATCCTCGATCTATTAAAATTGTGCAAGTGGACGTAGAGAGTTTTGGGTTCGATTGAATGTAGCCAACCGTGATGGACCGACTCCACAGTCCCACACCACGTGATCGAAACAAAGGAATATTCAAAGAAAAAGAAAAGTCTCCTTGGCCCCACCACCAACCAATAGACGTGGCCATGCCATCTCAATGTATAATGTGCTTCCACAGAAAGAGTATCCACAGTCCCACACCACGTGATCGAAACAAAGGAAAATTCAAAGAAAAAGAAAAGTCACTTTGGCCCCACCACCAACCAATGGATGGACCTGGCCATGCCATCTCAATGTATAATGTGTTTCCCCGGGAAGATTATTCACCTCGGATTCATTAAATTTTGGGTTAAATACCTAATATTCTTTTATTTTATTTATTTTATTATTATTATTTTATCACATGAGGTCTTTGTAATTTTGATAAAGACTAAATTAGTCATTTCGTCCACGTTATCAAGGATGACATGGCACCAAATTATTATTATTATTTTTTTAAAATTAAAAAATATATATTTTTTCAAAAGAAAAAAAAAAATTGGGGGTAGTCGTTCAAGATGATAGCCCACATCCCTTTTGTTTCGATTGATAATAAGCTCATCGATGAACCAGAAGAGGAGAAGTAATGAATCCGAGTTTTGTTTATATGCAAGTCAAGTCACAAGAAATAAATTCAAAGGTCAGATTATTGCCACATTTTTTTTTCCACATATTCATGGGAGGTTCATCTATCACCCATAATGAGAGAATCACAGATTGCATCTCTTCTTCCATCAACACTTAAATTATCTGTTATTTTTTTTCGTCTAAATGTTGTCCTTGGGTTTCTGAACGTTGCTATTGTTGTTGGGTTTGCACAACATAATCGTAGGTGTTTGTTAAAATGCCCAAGCAACCATGTAGGGAGAGGAGGCCTTTGAATATTCTTTTTCATTTGCTAATTCGCATATTGCTGGTCATTACAGTACAAATTTGACCAATCATTGTTTTTTGTTAGTGGCTTTACAATGTTTTTATCTGCATACAAGTACTACTCAATCAGGTAATCAAAGGGCTTCCCCATCTTTACTTCTCCTAAACTCGTTGAATGATATTGTTGAAATCAAAACAACTTTTGCTTATTTGTTTGCATATACTTTTGGAGATTTAAATGAATGAGAGCAAATAAATAAAGTATGAGTATGTGACAATTAGAAAATAAAATAACAAAGGCATGCATGAAAGGGATATTCTTCTTTACAAGGCATGCATCTTCAAGGGATATTCTGCATGTTAAAATTGGAGAATGTATGCTAAGAGACACCAATTTACTTGGTATGCAAGACTTTAATGAGCTTTTGGTAAAATGAAACAACAATTTTAATGAACAACAAGTTTTGTTCATTATATATCTATACAACACGTACTATGATGCAAAGTTAAATACTTGAAATAAAATCTTATCCATTTTGTAGTATTATGGTAATATTGGTTTGAGCACCAAGGGATATCGTGAATGTTAGAGTGAGGTTCTCTGTTATTTATGACTGTTGGGTATATATAAAATCAATTAATTTGACTATACTAATACAACTATCGGAACTATTGTGTTTTGTTTTGGACTTGGTCTTTGAATCTGGCATATGGGGGTAGGACAAACATGCACACAGACTTTTCATGGCTACTCCAATAGGCTTTTATTTCTTTTGCGGTCCTCTCTTTAGCTTGAGCTACATGTGGAAAAGTAGGGAAAAAAAAAAAAAAAAAAGTTTGCTAAGATATCAAATGATTGAGACTATTTCTGCCATGGATCGAGATCGGCAATTTAGACAGCAAATGAAAGAGAGTCCTAATAAAATTTACTTGTGCGAGTGAATCACACCAACTATCAGGTCCTTTTGTCATTTGATGTTGAGAATAGATGTAATTTATTGGATATTTTTCATTTGAATTTTTGATATTTTTCAATGGTAATGTTATTTAGTAAATTATTATATATATATAATTGAGATGATGTAACACTATTGATTCTTCACGGCCACACTATCTCAATTATATAATAATTATAACTCTCTATTAAATAACATTACTCATTTTCAATTAAGATCATTGGTTGTTAGAAATTTCTTTTAATTGTTTTAACATTAACTTACAAAAATAAAAAAGAAAGAAAGAAATTAAAAAGATGAAAAGATTGTAGCAGTATTGTTAGAAAAGTGATAGGGCCGATTTCATGCCATATCCCTAACGAACGAAAAATGGACAAAAATAAAAAATAAAAATAAAAACGTAAATCAAACACGAAAGAAAGAAATGAGTAATTTCACAAGCAATGTCCGAGAAATGTTTAGATATTATAACCCTATTCAATCATGTTGGCTTGGAACCAACTTTTTTTTTTTTCATTTTTTGAATAAGACTAGATAGTTATCATTGATAAAAGGATCGGTAGGTGGAGCTAAATACTCCATCAACAATTAAGAGATAGAGCTAGTTGCTCCATTAAAACAACATTACTAATGCAATTTGAGGTTTGATCCCTCAATATTTTATCATTGACATTTGTAATCGCCGCTTTCGCAAGGTGGTAGTGTTGTCCAGAAACTAAAGATAATGCCTTATTTATTTGAAAATGTTAGAAAATCAAATGATATTAATGCCTTTCTGAAACTAAGTAGGGGCCTTAATTTAAGCATATATATTGACTATGTTTATTTTTTTATTTTTGTTTATTTTTTTTATGGAAACGGAAATTAGGTATTGAATTTTTTTTTTTTGGAAATTGTTTTATTAGGATTCATTAATTGGAGCCTTTTTTTAATTACTTATTTACCATAATTAGATGACTTAATTAAAAAATATGGAGGGTAATAAGGGTTTTTAATTTTTTTTATGGAAATATTTTTTTAATTGGGGCCCTAAACAACTGCCTAACTCGCCTAGTGGTTTGATCTAATGACCTTTGGCTCTGATACCATATTAAATTACTACTTATCCTAACAACTTAAACTAATAAAAAGAAATAAATTTAATCACTTAATCATTAGTTTAAATATAAGATACAAGCTAGCCTCAAGCAACTCACGGCCTTGCTTAGTTGCTTTGTACAAGAATGCCTGAAGCACTACAAAACTCCTACACCATCATCATCACTGCAATGAGTAAAAACAATTTTTACATTTATAACCAAACTTTGTAATGATATATATAGTACCGCACCTAGCTAGGAGAATTCTCTCCCTCACGCTGACATGTGATTAAAATAAAATAATTAGTATCAGTGGCTTCAAAATTTTGGAATTGCTATTCCTATGTTGTCATGTCCGCATTGGCTCTAATTATCTTATAACATCTTAGAAAGAACATGTTAGCTGTGATTATATTAATGAGGAAGTATTGTTCCTTTATTGCATCCAATAAACTTGGAAACAAAATCAACCAGGCATCCAAGTCCATTTTTCCCTCTGTTCACCTCTGTTTCAATGTTCTAAAACAGAGCCTTCATTCCCGCATCAATCTCCCACATATTTTGTATTTGGCTTCCTAAAACTACGTGGTCTATCAGCGAATGCACCTCTTAATATTTTGGATTTGGCAAGCTCAACCATGGAGATCGTGTGGCCATTGCACCGGGTCAGCGGGTTTGATATACCAATCAATGCTACACTAATGGAGGAATACACGGGGAGGCCAGGCTCGAGCATGGATCCCATATGGAAATACAGGAGTGCAAATCTTCACAGCTAATGAATGACAAATCTCTAACCTAAGGGAAGTGTGGTAATAAGGAAAATTGAGTCCGATTGTTATCGCAAGGTTGAATATTGTAGAGGTTGTGGGCTGTCAACTCTCCTTTGATGAGGCTCGTTTCCACAACTGTGTGCTTGGTGAAGAGCGTCATCATTATCCTCCTTAACAGTTCGTCAATAATTATCTATCATAAATTCAATTATCTTTTTTTCTAACATTATTCTTCCGGTAGACCTTCCTCTATAAAACCCAAAATAATTGTGCAATAAATAGATGACTTATAATTAATTAGAGGACACGAAGAAAGGAAGGAAGGAGGGAGAAAAGTAATTGGACTTGCTAACGTGTCACACATTATTAATCTTTCTTTGTTCTATGATCCGTAGTCTGAAAAGGAAAAAGCAGTGGAGAAAATGGACAAAGCAGTCCACACCACACATCGACCTTCCTAGTCAAACATCTCATCTATCGATGCCATCAAAACCGTGCAACCAACAATTTCGTGAAAGAACCTACAATAATAATAATAATAATTTATATAAATCTAAATTTTTTAACAAAATTTATTTAAATCGGCTATAGCTATGAGAGATAATTTTTTACACTGTACTATTTAGATATGAGAAATAACTTCTCACACTTAATTATTCTTCATCGCTTAAGAGGATAGATATAAAGAGAATAAAACTCTTTTTCAAAACAAAAAACACGAAACAAACAACCAGCAAGTAATAGCAACAGCTGGAGAGAAGATGAATGACATAACACAGTAAAAGGTAGACGGACGTATAACGGAAATGCTAAAGTTGTTGATATGGTCATAGAACATCTACAAACATAAAGAAAAAGGAAAAAAGATAAAAAATAAAAATAAAAAAACAGAAGGGTAGGAGCGGTAATTGATTATTAATGATTTCCACTTTTTGTTCCGTCTAGACATTTATTTCATATGGCAGTGATGGAACAAAACTAATTAAAGTGACAGTTACACAGTAGGAACAAAATTCTCTCCAGTCCATTATGGACTTGAGAATATCTAGTTTATAGTTAGGATTTCTTCTCATAAATTTTATGGCCATAGGACACATATCCCACTAATAAAAATAATAATAAAATATTATTTTAAATTAAAAACAAATTAAAAAATAAGAAAAAAGAAAGGGGGTGGCTGGCCACCACCTATGGTGGCCGGCCACCCCCATTTTGGGTAGGGGGTGGCTAGCCACCCCCAATGCCAGGCCAGGGGGTGGCCGAACCACCCCCATGGCCTATGGGGCGGGGGGTTCGGCCACCCCCATCTTGCAAAAGGGGGGTGGCCGATGGGCCAAGGGGTGGCTTCGGCCACCCCAGACCGGCCGAATATATATAAAATCAATTAATTTTGCTACACTAATATAACTATTGGAA
The DNA here is from genome assembly GCA_016403345.1 of Corylus heterophylla. Classification (NCBI taxonomy): domain Eukaryota; kingdom Viridiplantae; phylum Streptophyta; class Magnoliopsida; order Fagales; family Betulaceae; genus Corylus; species Corylus heterophylla. The sequence continues at coordinate 4,997,933 of CM028139.1, forward strand.
CTGTTGTGTTTTGCTTTGGACTTGGTCCTTGAATCTCTTGCACATGGGGGTAGGACAAACCTGCACACAGACTTTTCATGGCTCTTATTTCTTGTGTGACCTCTTTTAGCTTGAGCTACATGTGGAAAGGTAGAAAAAAAAAAAAAAGTTTGCTAAGATATCAAATGATTGAGACTATTTCTATCATGGGATCGAGATTTGATGCAATTTATTGACTAAATTGCAGTTAATTCAAACGGCAAATGAAAGAGTGCCCCAATAAAATCTACTTGTGCGAGCAAACGGACCTTGCACCTCAGGCATTATACTTTAGCATATAAATCCCATCAACCATAAGGTCCTCTTTCATTTGATGCTAAGAGTAGCTATAATTCGGTCAACCAAATTGCAGGCAATTCTCATCTACTGCCATCTACTTTTGTTTGATATCCAAACTATCATGAGTTTTATTTGAAAATAAACAAGAGTTTTGGCTTCAAATTACATGTTACATGTAAACGAAAGTATCAAAATTTTGAAATTTTGTTTTAGTAACCATTTCAATTTGCCTATTAGACTCTAGAATGGTTGACACATTACTAATTTTTTTTTTAAAAAAAAAAAAAAAAAAAAAAAAATCGAAAACTTTAGTAACGTGTCAAAGTTGACACATTACTAAATGGGCATTGGAAACACGCTTACGCGCCAACCCCTATTTTTCTCTTTTTCTTTCTTCTTCCCTATTTTTTCTTCCTCCCAGCTGCACTTTTTCTTTCTTCTTTCTTCTTCTCTTTTCCTCCCGGTAGCTCTCCGTTGTTTTCTCTCGCCTTCATCGCCCAGTGTCTCAGTCGTGCTCTTTCCGCCAAAATCACTTCCGCTTGTCACTCTATCTCCCTCCGGCAGTACTCCGGCCGCCATACCCTCTGCATCTCCTTCGATCTCCTCTCCTCAGGTATACAAATGCGTTAATCTGTTGATTATGTTGTTGATTTAATCGATCGATCTTTGTTATATTGACTGATTGTTGAGGAAAATTTTGGGTTAGTAACATAGTATGTATGGATGATTTTCGATTATACCCACTTAATGATTTAGCCAAAATCCTTAAAAAATTTCAGAGCTTAGGTTGTAAACCGAAAAAATTTATCCACAGTATTTGGGTTGCTCAAAATTCGATTTTGAATGCTACCTATGAGAATACAGCTCCCCTTTTGGGATACCCATTGGTTAAATTGGTAGATATTGAATAATTTTTTGTTGATTTATGGTCGGTCTTTGTTTTATATAGCCGTTGGGGTGTTCTATTTGCTCTTGCTGAAGCAAATGTGGCCAAGTTGAAGTAGAAAATTGCAGAACTCCATTATTCTTAATTTTTATATCACGTCAATCACTTTTTATTATTATTTAACTAAAAAAATTACTATTTTTTTTTTGTTTCACATCAATCAACCACACTAGACCTTGTCATGTCTGGTCATTATTATTTTATTAATTCACCTTTAAATCAACCTTTATTAAAAATAAAATAAAAGAAATAAATTATTATTATTTTTTTTGATAAAGAAAAGAAATAAATTATAAATTCGCAAGATAGGCTATAGACATCTTTATCTTTTTCTTGATTGTTATTTCTCTCTTATTAAATTTTGAATTCAATAGTAATTTTAGATGCGGCATGCCAATCTAAGAGAATATGTATTTAAAAGTATGAATGTGAGACAATAAAGAAGATTTATGTTCTCCTTTATCTTTTCAAAATTTATGTAAATTTTAAAATTATCATCATATCAAAATTCAATAATTATTCATCACAAATTTAATAAAAATTTTAAAAATTTAATCAATTTTAAAAGTTACAAATTTAATGATAATTCATACAGTTGGTGCAATAAATTAATAAAATTATGATAGGCCCACTAAAGAAAAGAAAATTAATTCCCTGTAGCCTTTTTCCCTTATTCAATTAGAAAAAAAAAAAAAAAAAAAAAGTAAAGAAAATTAAAACAAATTGGAAAAAGGAAAGGAATAGCCTAATAGGTAATTTCATAATGGACGTTGCTTTTTAGATAACAATCAATAGTAGGTAATTAAGTCCACGCAGCTGTCGACAATTATGTAATTGGGGTAGATGATTCATGACTGATGGGAAGAAGAAAGTCAAGAGTCTCTCCCAATAAAAAACAATATCACATATGCAATCGAGAGTTTTCCCTCACCAAGTCCTATTTATGACAAATTTAGTTGTTAGTTTAGCCAATTCATGAGCGGTATGTCTTTAAGAAGTAGTTTAATTGGTTGAAATCACGTTTAATAAAATAAATGTCATTAGTTCAATTTTTTTTTTTTCCCTTTTTATACGAAGATGTCAAAAAAAACATATATTCATGAGCGGCATAATTGCTCTATGTGGAATCAACTACCAGATAACAATGAAAGATTAATAATAATAATAATAATAATAATAATAAAATATTTCATAGCTGTCGTGCAATAATTTATGATAAAGAAGAAAATTCAAAAAAAAAAAAAAAAAAAAAGAGAGGAAAGGAATAGGGAATTTCATGATGGACGCTGCTTTAGAAAAAGAAATAGAGCGATAACAATCAATAGTAAGTCCACACCTACTTTCCACCATCAGAATTCAGAACCTGTGTTGGATGTTCGTTTGCTTTCTCTTTTTTTGGTTTGGCTGAACGTGCTTTTCTTTTCCTTCCACTGTCAAAAAGTGAACACTCCATTAATTGTAATTGTCTATGGATGAGTGGAGGTGAACAGAACAGTCTCTCGCAATAATTGAAGGAAAAATCATGGTGATTTCAAACAAGTTTTGAGACAATTACTCATCAAGCTTTCACAATTCACAAGAGAAACTTTCAAAACTTTAAGCATCAACAATTAATAGTCTCAATCTCAACTTCAAAACTTTCATGAATATTGAATTTTCATCATTTAATGAATATTGAGTTTAGTGCTCAAACTTTCATTTGTTTGTTTGGTGTGTGACTGCTCTGCATGCATATGCATAGGGGTTTGGAAGGGAGGGGGAGAACACTTTTCTACTTCCAATAAATTTATTTCATCCAGTAAAGCCAAGGCCCAGTGCAAGTGAGTGCTTCTACTGCTTAATAATTGAATATCATCACACAAAAAAAAAAAACTTAACGAAATTTCAATTACTTGGTTCAAAAATAAGGAAGAAAGGAAACAAACAGACAAGAAATTCAATCCCACTATCGAATAATGTCATGATTTTGATGTAAAAGCAAGAGTTTATTAGAATTTAGTGGGATGCTATAATTTACCTTTTCTATTTTTCTTTTTAGGCAAGTTGCATTTTTTGGATTAGTAATATTATATATCACACCACAATTTCATTATTATTTTATTATGATAATATTAATTCACCTTTAAATCAATCATTATTAAAGAAAAAAAAATCAATAATAAATTCGCAATGCCATATTAGTATAACTAGCACATAACCGTGCGCTAGATTCTTCTTTATAATTTAATTTTAAAATTTAAACGCAATCCCATCCTATTTTTCATGTGAAAAATTCTATCATGCATCTTTTAACAAAAAGACATATTAAAGGTTATACATCAATACATTATTGAATATGCATTTTTTTTTTTTTTGACATGTCCGCACAAGAGGGGGGAGGGGAATTCAAACGAGTGACCTCCACTTCATTAAGTGTGGTCCCAGCCGATTGAACTACCTCTTGGGGACTAATATGCTTCTTTTTTTTTTTTTTTGAAGTGTACAATCAAAAAAAAAAAAAAGCATTTTTTTTTTGAAGTGTACTGAACATGTACTTAATGACACAATCACACACAAATGAATTAAAATATAAGACCATTGAATTTAGTTTAATTTAAACAATAACCTTAAATAGCCACACTAGACCTTGTCCTGTCTAGTTGTTTTTATTTTATTAATTCACCTTTAAATCAAACCTTATTAAAAATAAAAAATAGAAAAAAAAATCAATAATAAATTCAGAAGATAGGCTATGAACATCTTCCTCTTTTTCTTGATTGTTATTTCTGTTCTATTAAATAGATGACTTATAATTAATTAAAGGACACGAAGGAAGGAGAAAAGTAATTGAAAACGGGTGGGCAAGTGGAGTGATGAACTTGCTAACGTGTCATACATTATTAATCTTTCTTTGTTCTATGATCCGTAGTCTGAAAAGTGAGATACCACCAAAGAACAGAGAATCCAAAGAAAAAGCAGCGGAGAAAATGGACAAAGGAAAAGTTGAAGAAAAAGCAATGAATTGATTCCTTTGCCAACGTTTTTTAGGGTAGCTTTTTTTTTTTTTTTTTAATTTTTTTTTTTTACAAAATAGTTAAAATATTAAAAATTAATTCAAAATACACAAAATTATTTTATTTTTATTTTATAAAATAATTTAATTTTTAAATTAAATTATTTTAATTTAAAAATATTAAAAATTAATTCAAAATACACAAAATTTATATGATATGACAACTAAAAAGTTGTTAGCGGCCAGCAAAAAAACTAAGAAAGTTGTTAGAATATTTTATATTTGTATCATTTTTTTAATAGGTTATTTTCCGTTATTTTAGAATGTTTTCATTCATCTTTTTATATTTTATGTAAGATTTATTTCCTTTCTTAATTAGGTTGTGTTTACTTTAAGGTTTTTTTTATTACTATTTATTATTTCAATATAAATAAAGAGTTATGTAATATTATTTTTATCTATTTGCTTTCACTATCTTTTCTTTCTAATTTATATTTTATATATATTTCAACATAAAAACTTTATCAAACAAACCCGACAATTTAAAAACACAACCTTTTAAAATACATTTAAACATTTGATAAAATTATAATTTGATCATTTAAATTGTGAATAAAAATTATGTTTTTACGTTTTTAAATTAATATTTTTGTAAAACATACTAACAACAAACAAGACTATTTTTTTGAGAGCGGTATAAGTAGTCTAAAATTCACACACTTTTTTATAGGGGACTAAAAATTATCATCGGATATATAAAAACACAATAGTAGACGTAACAACGAAAGTGCACACCCACCTTCCGCTATCAAATCATATGTCGGTAATGGTGAAATCTGTGTGCTTTTATTGCAGACGGGAGTAAACAAGTTTCAAGCTTTCACAGAAGAATTTGGTTAATTTCCAGGACAATGCTTTGGAAAAAGAGAGATATATTAGACTTTAAAAAAAATAAAAAAGAGAGCCGTTTATGGCCTACCAGCTAAAGAAAATAGAAAAAAAAAAAAAAAGAGGAAAGTAACATGATAATAATCTCATGAACATGCTTTAGAAAAAGAGAGTGAAATAATGGTGATTTGAAAAATAATGGTACGGTGAACAGCCAGCAAGGGTCCCAAACAACCCTTGTTCAGTTGATGGTCTATCTTTTGCTTTTACACCAAACAGCCAGCTAGGGTCCCACAAACAACCCATGTTCGCCAAAGCAATTTGACTTGTCTTTGGAGTAAACAAGTTTTGAGGGTACCACTCAATAATCTCATCAAGCCTTCACAGAAGAAACCAATTACTTCTGCTTTGAGAGTGCTTGGCTCTACACATTTTATCGTCTTTCTTGATTCTTTCAGGAAAAAATGGCAGAGGCCGTCTTTTCTGCGTTCCTCGAGTCCTGTTTGACCGTCTGGCGTCTCCTGAGTTGCTCAACTTTTTTCGCCGGGAGGGACTTGAAGAAAAGGTGGACAAGTTGAGCAAAATGTTGTCCAAAATTGAAGCAGTGCTTGATGATGCGGAGGAGAAGCAAGATAATCGCGTGGCGGTGAAAAAGTGGCTCGATGATCTCAGAGACTTGGCTTATGATGCGGACGACGTACTGGATGAGTGTGCAACGGAAGCTCTGCGACGCAAGGTGATGGGAGGAGATGATCAGGCCACCACAAGTAAGGGACGCAAACGCAAGTTTGCTTCTTTCATAACTAGTTTCACTCTAAGTGCTGTTTTGACCAACACCAGGCTGGGGTCAGAGATGGAGGGGATCATTGCTCGATTCAACGAGATGGGGCAGCAAAAAGATGATCTGAAATTGAGTGAAAATGTTGGTAGGAGGTCATCCACAAGAAGTCAGACAGTGGCCCCAACTTCTGTAGTGACCGAAGCTCATGTTTTTGGCAGGGAAAAAGATAAAGAGGATTTACTCGAATTTTTGGTGGGCGAAAAACGTAGTGATGCTCAACTCTCTGTGCTTCCTATAATTGGCATGGGGGGTATGGGTAAGACTACTCTTGCTCAGCTTCTGTACAATGATGAACAAGTGCAAAGCTTTTTTTAGCTCAAAGCATGGAGTTGTGTTTCCGAAGATTTTGATGCTGTTAGGGTGACCAAAACAGCTCTACAATTTTTCTCCTCTGAAAATTGTGAGGGTAAGGATCTAAGTTGGTTGCAAGAGAAACTGAAGGCGAATCTAAGAGGGAAGAAGTTCCTAGTGGTTTTGGATGATCTATGGAATGAGAACTACCAGGATTGGACTCGTCTGCGTGCTCCTTTTGAAGCAGGGCTCTCGGAAGTACGATTCTCATCACTACTCGCAATCGTGGAGTTTCATCAAAGGCGGGTACCATTCCAACTTACCCTTTGAATGAATTGTCAAATGATATTTGTTTGTCCATATTGGCCCATCATGCATTGGCGACAAGAGACTTCAGTGCATATCTAAACCTGAAAGATATTGGTGAGGAATTCGCTAGAAGGTGTAGGGGCTCTCCTCTGGCAGCAAAAGTACTCGGAGGCGTCTTACGCAGTAAAGTAGATCGTGATGAGTGGGAAGATGTGTTGAATAGCAATTTATGGGATATAACAGAAGTGAAAAATGAAATTGCACCAGCTCTTATGTTAAGTTATTATCATCTCCCTTCACAATTGAAGAGGTGCTTTGCGTATTGTTCAATACTCCCCAAGGACTACGAATTTGAGGAGAAAGAGTTGGTTCTACTATGGATGGCAGAAGGTTTGATTAAGCCACCGGAAGGGAGAAAGCAAATGGAAGATTTTGGCAGGGAGGATTTTCGTAATCTTTTGTCGAGGTCATTTTTCCAACGATCGTTCAACGATGAATCAAGATTTGTGATGCATGACCTCATCAATGATTTGGCTCAACATGTTGCAGGAGATATATGCTTTAGAATGGAAGACAAAGTTGGGGGTAATAATGGAAGGAAACCTTCTAGAAAGGCTCGACATTCGTCTTACTTGAGTGGTCAATTTGATGGCATTCAAAAGTTTGAGGTTTTTTATGATCTCACATGTTTACGAACCTTCCTCCCTCTTATGTTTCTAAGTTACCCTGGAAATTCCTTGACTCGTGATGTTCCTTTTGAATTGTTGCCAAAATTAAAACGCCTAAGGGTGCTCTCTTTGAAAGGATACAACATACATGAGCTACCAGAATTGATTGGTGATCTGAAGCATCTAAGGTTCCTCGACCTTTCTCACACTGAAATAAGAAGCTTGCCTGAAACGGTAGGCACTCTTTACAATTTACAGACATTGATATTGGAGGATTGTTCTTCTCTAAAGAAATTGCCGTCAACGTTTGGAAACCTACTCAACTTGCGACATCTCAACATTCAAGGAGCACGTGAATTGGAAGGAATGCCTCCGCAAATCAGTAAATTAACTTGTCTCCAGACATTGCCTCATTTAATTGTTGGAAAAGATAGTTGTTCCGGGGTAAAATTGTTAGGGCCTTTGTCGCATCTTCGAGATACACTTTGCATTTCCAGATTGGAAAATGTGATTAATCCTGGGGATGCAAGGGACGCCAGGCTATTTGAAAAGAAATATCTCTCTGGGGTGTCATTTGAATGGAGTTGGAACACGGATGAGTCAAACGGCAGCGCACATGAATTAGAGGTACTTAACATGCTAAAACCTCACGAGGGTTTAAAAGAGCTCACCATCAGCGACTATGGTGGTACAGAATTTCCAATGTGGTTAAGAGTTCCTTCATTTTCTAATATGGTACTCTTGAAGATTGAAAGTTGTGCAGAGTGCACATCATTGCCTTCAGTGGGCAAATTAGCATCACTCAAAGACCTTTTCATTGTAGGGATGGATAGTATGAAAAATATTGGTCGTGAGTTTTATGGGGAAGATTGCTCACAACCTTTTAGATCGTTGGAAACTTTGCATTTTGATGATATGCAGGAGTGGGAGAATTGGAGTCCTTGTGGAGAATTCCCAAAATTGCGTAAGCTTTCTATTAGACAGTGTCCAAAACTGATGGGTAAGTTGCCAAACAACCTTCCTTTTTTAGAAAATATTGTCATAGATGGAAGTAGGCAGTTGGTGGTTTCAATTTCCAGCTTTCCAAAGCTTCGCAATATAGAAATTGAGGGATCCAAAGGTGTGGTGTGTGGAAATAAGGTTGACTTCAAGTCACTATGGTTCACATCTCTTTCAACAATTTCAGAATTCACATGTCAAATAGAAGAGTTCACTATGGGAGGACTGACAAATGTTGAAGATTTAATTATTGACCATTGTGAGGAGTTGACAAATTTGCGGTTAAATGACGTGGAATTACTGCAACATCTCGCATCCAAACTAAGGAAAATCCAGGTCACAAGGTGCAAGGCATTGGAATCTTTACCCAAGGCAATGATGGACAACAGCATGCATTTTGAGGAGGTTTATATTAGAGGGTGTAGTTCATTGACTCACTTTGCAATAGGGCAACTACCTCCAACTCTAAAGCGGCTAACGATCCAGTTGTGCAACAACATGCAGATTTTGGTGGATGGGGATGATATCAACAAATTTTGGTGGTGCAGCAAATCTCTTCTTGAGTACTTGGAAGTTTGGGATTGTCCATCCCTCAAATCCTTAACGTCAAGTGGAGAATTACTAGCAACACTTAAATGCCTCAAAATTGATTCTTGTGGTAAGTTGGAGTCGATAGCGAAGAGCTTCCATGAGAACTCGTCTCTTGAAGTCATTCAGATCTTCGATTGTAATAACCTTAAATCCTTACCCATGGGCATACACAAGCTCAGCCATCTAGATCATTTTTTTATTGACCATTGTCCCATTCTTGATTCCTTCCCAGACAACGGGCTGCTCCCTACCAACTTGAAAGCACTTACGATTGAGAGCTGTTTTAAAATCCAAGCCCTGCCCAACTTCATACACAACCTCACCTCTCTTCAAAAATTGACAATATGGTGCATTCCAAGCATTTTATCATTTCCGGAAGTAGGTTTCCCCACCAACCTAACATCACTTTCTATCTATGACACTTTTGAGGGGGAATTGTCTAAGCTTACCTCTCTTAAAAAACTTGTAATTCATAGTGACTCTTCGCATCTAGTGTCCTTTCCAGAGGTGATGCTACCTGCCTCTCTAACGAGCCTTAGCATTCAAAGCTTCCCGGATCTGGAATGCGTCTCTTCCAAATGCTTTCAATTCCTCGCCTCTCTTGAACAATTGAGTATCAATTGGTGTGTAAAGCTCACATCCGTTTGCCAGGATGGCCTGCCTCCCTTACTCACGAGTCTTTCTATCAATGGTTGCAAAGAGCTCACGTCCTTTCCAGAGGTTGGACTGCCTCCCTCACTCACGAGGCTTTCTATCTATAATTGCAAAAAGCTAACGTCCTTTCCAGAGGTTGGACTGCCTCCCTCACTCACGAGTCTTTCTATCCTTGATTGCAAAAACTTCACGTCATTTCCAAAGTTTGGCCTCTCTCCTTCACTCACGTATCTTTATATCCGCAACTGTGAAAAGCTCACGTCCTTTCCAGAGGATGGACTGCCTCTCTCACTCCTGCAACTTCATATTCAGAAGTGTCCTCTGTTGATAAAAAGCTACAAAGGACCAGAGTGGTTCAAGATAGCTCACATCCCTGATGTTATGATTGATAATAAATCCTTCTACAAACTAGAAGAGGAGAGTCAGTGAATCCAAGTTTCGTTTATATGCAAGTCGAGTTTCAAGAAATAAATCCAAAGGTCAGTTTATTGCCTCATCATTTCTTTTACATATTGATGGGATGTTCATCTATCACCCATAATGGTTGGAATCATGGACTGCCTATCTTCTTCCCAACAACACTTGTTCATTATCTTCTTCTTCTACTTCTTTCTTTCTTTTTTTTTGTCTAAATGTTGGCGTTGGGTTTGCTGAACGTTGCTATTCCTTTTGGCTTTGCACAACAGGATCACAGGTGTTTGATAAAATGTCCAATTGACCATGAAGAGAAAGGAGGCCTCCAAATATTGAGTTTTTCATTACTAATTGGCATATTGCTGGTTATTATATAATTTACCAATCATAGGTATGAAACTTGATTTTGATTATTTGTTAATGTTGGCATCCATGTTGTGACAGCAGCCATACTATGGAACATTTATCATATTCAATAAAAGGATTGATAATATTCTACATTTAATTTTCTAGAAGAATAAGTAGTCTGGATTATCCTAATGTTCATTCATTTTATTTGTTTTTTGGGTCTAAATTGGCTTTGGGTTTCTGAACGTTGCTATTTTTGATGGGTTTGCACAATAGGATCACAGGTGTTTGTTAAATTGTCCAAGCAACCACGTAGAGAGAGAGGAGGCCTCCGAATATTGAGTTTTTCATTACTAATTAGGTTGTGGCAGGTTATTACAGACTTTACCAAGCATTGAGAAGTGAGACCCTCCAAAAATAGGTATGTAACTGGATTTTGATCCCTTGATAAAGTTTGCATCCATGTTGTAACTGGATTAATATTGTTCATTCATTTAGTTTTCTAGCTAGGAGAATAAGTAGAAGGGATTATCCTAACAGTGTATTTCCATGAACAAACTAATCCGGATTATGAATTTAAAGAGACATGTTTTACTGCTCGTTCAATTATTTTTATTTCTAAGAAAGTTTTGCATCCAAATAGATACATAAATTATTAAATTCTATTTTAATTGATGGGGAAAATATTCTTTATTGTTGATTCTCACTAGGACAATAGTTGGATTAAGAAGTTTTGCTCTATAGGTACACATCTCTAATTATTATTTCTTCATCTTCGATACTTGCAGATGGTTCAAAATGCTGGTGCTACCTGAAATACCCGCCATGCGGAAGAGTTGTTTGTTCTTTTGTTGCTAATGTGTTGTTTTCTGTCTTTCCTAAAATGAACAATTTGTGCAGTCCCCTTGTATTGTTTTTATTAGAGATGTGCAACTTTATTTTGCAGTATTGGTTTCCAATTTTGGTTTGCTTTTCTAGACTTTGAGTTCCAACAGCCTCACCTAAGTCAAGTAATTCCTAAAAAAACAGCACACAATTAATGTGCTCCGACTTCTATCTATTATGATTTCGATAATAGTTATACTACAATCGTATCCTACTAAAGAAACACCAAAATCCAAAGCACCAACCAAGTTTGAATGGTAATTTCATACACTCATTTTAAATTTTTTACTAAAATTCCTCTTGCCCCAAAAATGTATTTATTTCTAAATTCTCATTCATAAACATAAATTTGTTATCTGCCAACATTTAAAAGCCAGCCAATGGTCCTAAGTACTCTTGAAACAAATGCATAATCTGGATTTAGGTAATTCTATACCATATATAAGTTTTTTGTGTATCAGATCTGATGAGGTTTGCATATATACAAAATGATACTTCAAAAAAGTTATTATGAGGATCACCAAATAAGCTGATTGAATATATATCTCAATATCACAAATATCTCAATTATAGGAAACAAAACACAATTAATTCATCCCTTGGATTTTGCAATATAAAAGCAGTTCTCCTAGCCCGGCCCCAAAGTACTTTGTCAGCATTAATTAGCCAGGTGTGGTTGCGCTTTAAGTATCATTAGTCTCGATCTCAACTTCAAAACTTTCATGAATATTGAATTTTCATCATTTAATGAATTAAGTTAATTGTAGATAAACAAAATCTTTTGTCCTGCATATAAATGAGTTTAATGGAGGTGGATGGAATTTCAATTATGATTCTGTGTATGATAGATATCTAGCTTAGGCTGCTTAAGATTTTGCTTAATTCTATGGTGAGAAAACTATCAATATAAGAGAAATGTTTGGCTTCATTAAAAAGTTCATATTTTTGCCATTTTAATCCTAGGTAGCATGACACATTTTAAAATTAATAGATTTTAAACAATAAATTAAAAAGTGCTTAGAACTTTTATAGTTGTAGCTGACAAAGTCATCTTGGTATTATTTATATTTAAAGGATTATAACTTTAACGAATCCTTTGATATTATTTTTGTATAATATTAGTCTATTTACCAATGTCAAGTCAAATAGGAATCCTCATCATTAAATATATAGTTTTTCCTAACCCCCTCATTCCCAAAACAAAGAAGTACAAAAAAAAAATGATGGATTAGAGAACTCCGGGTTCTGATTAATTTTGCCAATTGATGCTTTAATGCCTTGATTCCTCGCCAAATACCTTTGTGTTGCAAATTGGACATATCTGACAAAAACACAGGAATATAAGATCAGTCCTTCAAAGGATATTTACTAGAAACAAATGCCATCAAAGGATATTTCCTCTCTTCTAAATGGTTGTAAATAAACCTTTCAAGTAACTTTCAATATTCTTTTTGTGTAACAAACATCCAAGAATGTTGTAACTTGTAAGTGATTCAAAGAATCCATACCCTGTATTTTAACCTTAACCGTGTTCTACTACAATTACTTTTGAAAAATAGGCACTTACCATCTGCATTACACTTCATTGCAATTTCATGAAGTATACCTATCACAATTGTTTTTTTGCAACTACTAGATACTATAATGTACTCAGCAAGAGAAAGAGCCGTTTCATTTGCAATATACCATGCATTAAGAACTACCTCAAAGTATAATTCCACCTGTTTTTCATGTAACTTCAACAATATTTTGAGTTTATGTTACACATTTTCATCAACAACCCTTTACCATAAGAAGCTTATAATTGTTGAACTCTTAAACTATTGTTGCTTCAGGAAAATTTAAACTATATTAAAAGCACAAACTTTAAAGATAATTTTGTTAGACACTCTGCCAACCTTTAAACGCCAGCCAATGGTCCTAACTCTTGACTCTTGAATCAAATGTATAATTCAAATATATATGACCCAAAAGGCAAATTAAGACAACAAAAAATTAAGGGATGGAATTCAAATATATCCTGCATATTAGGCTTCTGGGTTTTCTTCAATCAAATTGCTGATCAGCCACATTCAATAACCCTGCAGAAGAATTAAAAAGCAATTAAAAATCACTCTGTAAGAGGAGTAACTATTAGTACTGGGTACCGCTAATTCTTGTCTAAGCTAACAAGAATTAGCGGTACCACAGAAAAATATAGAAGCACACTTGTCTAAGCTAACAAGAGAAACTTTCACATTCTTCAGAACCCAAAACCAAATACAACACAACATTCATAATTTTCCTTTCCTTTTAGTTTTCTCAGCAACCAAACGGCGGATAACAGAAAAAGTTTTCCAAAACGTTTTCTTTCATCAAAATCTCTCGGCTAAAGCTAACATGCCAACCATATATTTCGTTGTTATCATGTAACTGCTAAAGTTGAAAACTTGGAATGCTTTTTATAGAATTAGATGAATGATCATTGAAAAGAAGCCATTATATTTTTTTCTTTTCGTTTCATTCAAATCAATTGAAGGTCGATGTAACAAATGAACAGCAGGTTTGAAATATTGCCACGTAGGAGGATAAAATAATCAAACATCAGTAGTTTAATTTGTGAATCTAAGTCCCCTGTCCACATTGACTTGGATTTCACAATTGCCCGTTAAAAAGAGCATGAGGAGTAGGAAGTATGTGTTAGTGTATCTACTACATCTTTATCTTTGTCTTGCTGTTCTACTTTTTCTTTTTCTTTTTCTAATTATCTTGCTGTTCTTCATAATCTAATATGAGATGATGAGATGAAGATTGTCCCTACAATTACTCGTTTGACAAATTGCCTACAAAAGATAAACAATCAACTATAACCACAAAAATATCAGTTTCTGTAAAATTTGAGATTATCATGTTAGATCATAACTAATTATTTAAAATATTTAATTTTTTTATTAATATTCTATCAATTAAAAAAATCAAACAAATATCCTCGCAAGGTAGTGGTTGGAAATTGGAGATTTAGAGGAAAGCAATGTGAAAGAAAAATATTCCTTTTCCCCTCTCCCATGTTGAATAGAAAAATAAAATAAAAAATAAAAAGAAAAGAAGTGATAATGGGTTGTCAACCGCACATCTCTTGTGGTAACCAAGGCCACACACCAATTTGTTTTTAGGGATGTTCTTTCCTTCCCCCTTATTTTGTTTGGACATAAATTTCTCTCAAATTGGTTTAGAAAATATTTTCTTCAATCTAATGTAATGAGTGACAAGCGTCATCTCTCATCTAATTTTTTTAATATTTATAACAGTCATTTATTGTCCTTCTGTCATAGAATAGAGACTTATAGCCTTTAGTCCACATGCCGGTCGCTTGCTCTATAGAAGTGGGACGTGGATTCAGCTCTAGATATAAGATAAATTAGGGGCTTGTTTGTTAAAGGGTTTTGACAAAGGCAAAGGCAACCAATTTTTTCATTTTTTCAACATTCTCTTACTATTTGCATCACATCAATCACTTTTTATTATTATTCAAATAAAAAATTCACTACAAAACAAATTTTTTTATTATTCCATACCAAGCATTCTTACTTTTTCACTTTTTTTTTTTTTTTTGCACATCAATCAATTTTTGCTACAGTATTGAACCGAAATGAAATCGTTTACCAAACAAACCCTAGTTAATACTTGTGGTGAAGTCTCTCCTTTTGTTGGATTGCTGGCCTACCCTTTATTATTAGTTAATTTTGTTTTGTCCTCCATTCCCTGTCAATCAATTTTTTCCTTATATATCACCTTTCTGTCCATAAGAGAGCGAATGGGATAAAGATTCCCTCCAATTTCAAATCATGTCATGTCAACTTTGTCTGATATCACGAATTGATGTTTGTGATATTACTTTTAGGGCATCATTGCGATTATGTTTGAGGACCTTAAAAGTATGTTTAACACTCTAAAAACTCATTTGAAAAAAAAAAATTCAAAGCACTTTTGAATGTCAAAATGCTTAAAAATGATCAAAACTCATTTTCGGCAAAAGCTTCATTTTAAGCTTTTGCCAAAAAACGTTTTATTTTTTATTTATTTATTTTTACTTAAAAGCTCTATTTCTCAAATGCAATCACAAACAAGCCTTTAAGAATTATCCACAAGTTAGCATTACTCTAACTTATTTGATACTTTTTATGTAATTAGAACCATGCACTTGTATGTTATTTAATTTGTTTGTGCAAATTATTGTTTAGTATTAATGTTAGAACTTTAATTCCTCGTTGAATATTTAAATGTAAAATTTAAACAAATAAAACAAAATGAGAAACTTTACTTTAGACCCCTGAACTACCTGAAGTTTTGAAAAGACACCTTGAAATTTAAAAACTTTCAATTTGAATACCTAAACTTTTAATTTGAATCAATTGACCCACTTCTGTCAAATTCAGCCATTAACCCATAACAAAAGTGGTTAAAAATACTAAATTACCCTACATTTTCTTTCTTTTTTTTCTTTTTTTTTTTTAAAAAAAAATAAGTGTAAATTTGGAAATTTTTTTTAAAAAAAAAAAAAAAAAAATCATGTATATAAATGTCATTTTATCACTTTTAACGTTTAAAATCTGACGAATGAGGGTTAATTGATTCAAATTGAAAGTTCAAATGTTCAAATTGAGAGTTTTTAAATTGTACAAAAATTTCCTCCAAAACAGTCTAGAAGAAATAACATTTTTTTTTTAAGAAAAGAGCGATTTCTTTAGATAGAAAAACCAAAATAAACACATCTCTCTACAACCCATTTAAAATAGTGCAAAGTGTTTATAAACTAGGGGTGCAAAGGCGGGCGGTTAAAAACCGCCCGCTAACCGCTAACCGCTATAACCGCCAACCGCCTAACCGTCTAACCGCCTAACCGTATTAACCGCTAACCGCCTAACCGCTATAACCGTCTAGCGGTTAGCGGTTAGTGGTTATTGGGTCTACTAACCGTAAACGCTAACCGCTAACCGCCTTTTTATATAATATATTTTTATAATTATAATTATAAAAATATTTATACATATAATATAATCACTTGATAATTAAATCACAATTTTTTTTAAAAAATAATTAAATCACAATTTGAGTATTAATATATTATCACTATAATTTATATGATTATATCACATGAAATTGATCATTAAATCATTTGATTATATAATAACAAATTATACATATATAATATGACATAACTCATAAGTATACCAATTCATACTAATACAACAATTAAATATCTAGAGATTTATTTCCAATGTATGTTATAAACTTATAAGTCTATATATGTTATACGTCTATATAAGTCTACATATGTATATGAATAATATAAATGTATAATATCAATACTTAATCATATGATTCGATGACAATTCAAATACTTTATTCAAGACTTCAAGTGAATCATATTATTAATGTACAATGATGATGTGATTCGTATAGTATCAAATTAAGTAATTGACATTGGATTAAACAATGACCAATGTGTTACTTATAAACACATTTTAAGTATTAATGTATTATCATTATAATTTTAGTAATTTATATATTATCACTATAATTGATATGATTATATCACATGATGACTTGATCATTAAATCATATGATTATATAATAATACATATATAATATGACATAACTCATAAGTCATAAGTCTACAAGTTAATCATATGATTCATGTACAATGATAATCACAATTGATTCAATTGAATTAAACAATATATATTACTTATAACTACAAGTCTACAATTTAATTAAAGCATTATTAGATACTTTGCGAATTTAGGATTTAGGAGTTTGAACATTACCATTTACCATTAGATATTAAGTTCAATTCAAAAAAAAAAAGATTATAAGTAAATATGATAAGAATTTAAATAATTAATCATATGAATCATATGATGTAATTTAATGAGACTATATAATTATATAATATCAAATTAAGTAATTGACATTAGATTCAACAATGTGTTACTTATAATCACAATTGAAGTATTAATGTATTTTTTGAACATTTTTTAGAAAAAGAAATTTAACCATTTTTTGAACTTATTTTATATGTTTTGTGTTGAACTTTTTTTATATATTTTTTTATATGTTGTGACAGTTGTTTGAAATCTGAACTTTTTTTTGTATGTTGTGTTGATTTTTTTTTTTTTTTTTTTTAAAAAAAAAAGTTAACCGGTTATGATTTAATATTTAAGAATTTTTTTTTAAAGTACAAGTAAATGTAAATTTTGGGTCAAATATTTTTGATTTTTCAATATGGGCTCTTTTTATAGCAATTGGGCCCAAGAAGATATTAAAAATACAAGAAAAAAAATGAGGGTAAAAAAAAGCCCAAAAAAAGCCCAAAAAGCAAAAAAAAAAAGCCCAATTTTAAAAAAGCGGTTAGCGGGCGGTTATCTATTTCACTAACCGCTAACCGGCGGTTAACCGCTAACCGCTAACCGTTAAGCGGTTAGCGGTTATGTTAGTGAAATCTACTAACAGCTATATGGTTCTGAGTTATGTTATTGCCACTAACCGCTAATCAGAATCGCTTTGCACCCCTATTATAAACATTTAAATGATACATTAAATTCCTAACGTCATTAATAACAGTTTACTAACTTAGACCAAAATTTTATGTGCCTTTTAAATGTTTATAAACACTTGATACTATTTTAAATGAGTTTGAAGATACTTCCTCCAGACTAGTTTTGAGAAAATTTTTATCCTTTTAAATTTTAATGAAGTCTTTTTAAAATGCGCGGTAGTTTAAAGTGAAGTTTTTCCTAAAAATAAAGAAAGAGAAATTAGAAAGATTACCATAATATATAAAAAGAAAGAAGAGAAATTAGAAAGATTAATTATTAGAAAGACAAAAAGAAACTAAAAATCCTCGATCTATTAAAATTGTGCAAGTGGACATAGAGAGTTTTTGGATTGAATTGAATGCAGCCAACCGTAATGGACCGACTCCACAGTCCCACACCACGTGATCGAAACAAAGGAATATTCAAAGAAAAAGAAAAGTCTCCTCGGCCCTACCATCAACCAATAGACCTGCCATGCCATCTCAAAGGTATAATGTGTTTCCACAGGAAGTATTCACGTCGGATTCATTAAATTTTTGGGTTTCATATATATATATATATATATATATATATATATAGGGTTTGATTTTTATTACAGGAGGTTCCTGTAATTTTGATAAAGACCAAATTAATTCTTCCGTCCATTGCCGTTAATTGACTTAACAGAAGTCCACGTCATTGACATGTTGACCAACTAAAATTCGACACTTAGCATAAGTGGCCACGTTATCAGTGATAACGTGGCACCAAATTAAATTTTTTATTTTAAAAAAATATATTTTTCAAAAAAAAAAAATTGAGAGTAGCCGGCCGAAACGACCCCAATGGGTACTGAGGGTGGCTCGGCCACCCCCATGGAGCCAAGGGGGTGGCTGGAACCACCCGCAATGGTGGTTTGGGCCACCCCCTTTGTAGCGCCCTGACTTTACTTAATGAAAGATAGTAGTGCTTAGTGGAAATTGGGATTTCCACTTTCGCCTTTCATTAAGTAAAGTCTACCACCTGCCATGTCATCGAGTATAATGTGTTTCCACAGGAAGAGTATTCACATCGGATTCATTAAATTTTTCTTTATTTTTGTTTAAACAAAAAGTTAAGTGTGGTCTCATTTAAAAATTTTATTTTGATGGTCTGCCTACATTTAAAAATTTAAATGTTGAGAAATTATTTGATGGTCTAAAATTTATTTTACTACATTTAACACCCATATAGTTAGGGACGGAGCCAGCTTTAAAAATAAATAGAGGCCAAGGGTTAAAACTTTTAGTTAGTAGGGGTCAATTGGCAAAAAAATATATATATCTTTATTATTATTATTATTATTATTACCTTAAAAAATTTTTCTAGCAATTTGGGAGTGGGGGCATGGCCCCTGCCGGCCCCCTAGATCCGTCCCTGCATATTATATATTATGTCATTTAAAAATTTTAATTAACATGCTAATATATTCTTCACACAACAATATGTATATTATTAAATTTATAAAATTTAATCTAGATCACAAATTAGTTCATCTTCAGTGCCGGCTCAAGGGTAAGGCCTAATGATAAGGTGTTTTAGAAGCGCCCCCAAAACAACAAACAAAAGGTGTTTTCTATTAAATTTGTTAAAAATGAAAGGCCTCAAGAAAAATAAAATGAGATGAGGTCATTTGACACGCTATGAGGGTTTAAAAAAAAATGACGGAGTGTTTAAAATCTTAAAATATTCCAAACTAATGCACGACTCATTTTCTTTTTGTATTCTTGATCTTCCTAATTTTATTTTATTTCATCATTTTTAATGATTTGCTGTTTGGTTCTATCGTACGTTCTTTATTACTTGATATTTACCATCAGACTTTGTTATTTTAGTTAGTCGTTGTTACAAGTTCCGATCACTTAATTAATATCACCTTGCCGTTTATTTTAGCACATAACTAATTAAATCATAAAAGATAAAATAGATTAGTCATATTATTTATTGAGAATAATATATTAACAAAAATTGAACATGAAAATTTGATTAGTAATTCTACATCTCAAAAGCTGTAAGACTGATTTTTAAATTTAACTTTTTTTTTTTTAGATCGAATATAAAAATGTTATATTAATATTTTAGAATGGAAAGGCCTCATGGAGCCGCCACTGTTGATATTTATTTTACTTGAAAATGAAATAGGAAGATTGTTGCCCATTTCGTGGATATTGATTTAGAAAAAGAAAGATCGATGACCTACAATCAATAAATCCTGGATCCATATATAATTGTGCATGTGGACGTAAAAGTCTACATGAATAATTTGTTTCTATGCATAGCGAAGAGAGAGAGAGAGAGAGAGAGTTTTGGATGGGATTGAATGTGGCCAACTGTGATGGACTCCCCAGTCCCCACCACGTTATCAAAACAAATCAATTCAAGCCCGCCACCCGGGAAACGTACACTATGCATACTCATCAATATATATAAAATTTTAATTTTAAGATTTTTTTAATAAATTTTTAAAATTTATTATATTATATAAGGATAAATGTAAAATTGGTCCGTGTGATTGGTCTAAATTATAAATCACTTCATGTGGTATAAAAAATAATTTATATGTCCCCAAGGTATGCCAAAATAACAATTTACTCTCTAAAATTAATTTTCGTTAAGTAAATTAATAAAATCTGTCACTTTGCCACGTCATTTCTTTTTAAACTATTCGTATGGGAACAAATATTTATGCATTTAATTTACTTAGATTAAACAATGAGTAATGTTATTCATCACCCGCCATCGCGTTTTCGAAACACATAAAAGATAATTAAGCATTGAAACATGATGTGAAATGATTTATTTTATGGTTACAAAAAAATAAATAAATAAAAATAAATAAATAAAAAATTTATTGCATTAAATGTTGAGTGAAAGATTTTATTTTTATTTTTTTATTCATAAAACGAAAAGATTATGTTTATTATTCTCTGTATTTTTTATCGAAGAAATATAATCAAGCATTGAACTTAATTTGAGGATTTATTTTATTAAGATTTTTCTTTTTTTTTTTTAATTTTTAATATTCATATTGGTAATATAGAAGCTTCTTGTAAAATAAGATTAAGATCAACAAAGGGCGGCTCAAGACAAAAATTAAAAATGAGGACTTTCCATTTTAAAATAATAATTACCAAATTTTTATATTAAATCTAAAAAAAAGTTAATTTAAAAATCATCCTTCCAACTTTTGGGATGTAAAATTATTAATCAAATTTTCATGATAAAATTTTGTTAATATATTATTTTCAATAGATAATCATATGAATATATAACATCTTTATCTTTATCTTGCTGTTTTCTATTTTTTTTTTTCTAATTATCTTGCTGTTCTTCATAATCTAATATGAGATGATGAGATGAAGATTGTCCCTACAATTACTCGTCTGACAAATTGCCTACAAAAGCTAGATACTTTAATTGATTTGATATTAAAATAAAATTATCAATACATATAGTAACTCATACTCTAAAATGAATTAGGAGAAAATTTTCTAACTCAAAATAATAAGAGATTAATGTTTAAGTGGTAATTAAGATTTTATCTTTTATCAAATGCTTCTTAAGCATAAGGTTCTATTCGCAAAAAGAGCCTCAAGATCAGGTGGCTGAAAATAATTATTCTTTGGCAGCGCCTGTTGTTTGACGTAAACCAACTTTTTCTTTCAGAGCATGTAGACAGTGAAAGCCGCCTTTATATGACACCCACTTTTATTTTTAGAATATTAATTAAATAATTAAATATTTTCACAATAAAATATGTGAAAAGATAAACAATCATCAACTATAACCACAAAAATATCAGTTTCTGTAAAATTTGAGATTATCATGTTAAATCATAACTAATTATTTAAAATATTTAATTATTTAATTAATGTTCTATCAATTAAAAAAATCAAACAAATATCATCGCAAGGTAGTGGTTGGAAATTGGAGATTTAGAGGAAAGCATTGTGAAAGAAAAATATTCGTTAATGACACAAACACACAGATGAATTAAAATATAAGACCATTGAATTTAGCTTAATTTAAACAATAACCTTAAATCGCCACATTAGACCTTGTCCTGTCTAGTTGTTTTTATTTTATTAATTCACCTTTAAATCAACCCTTATTAAAAATAAGAAATAGAAAGAAAAAAAAATCAATAATAAATTCAGAAGATAGGCTATGAACATCTTCCTCTTTTTCTTGATTGTTATTTCTGTTCTATTAAATAGATGACTTATAATTAATTAAAGGACACGAAGGAAGGAGAAAAGTAATTGAAAACGGGTGGGCAAGTGGAGTGATGAACTTGCTAACGTGTCATACATTATTAATCTTTCTTTGTTCTACGATCCGTAGTCTGAAAAGTGAGATAACACCAAAGAACAAAGAATCCAAAGAAAAAGCAGCGGAGAAAATGGACAAAGGAAAAGTTGAAGAAAAAGCAATGAATTGATTCCTTTGCCAACGTTTTTGAAGGTAGCTTTTTTTTTTTTTTTTTTTTTAACAAAATAGTAAAAATATTAAAAATTAATTTAAAATACACAAAATTATTTTATTTTATAAAATAATTTAATTTTAAAATTAAATTATTTTAATTTAAAAATATTAAAAATTAATTCAAAATACACAAAATTTATATCATATGACAACTAAAAAGTTGTTAGCGGCCAACAAAAAATCTAAGAAGTTGTTAGAATATTTTATATTTGTATCATTTTTTTTAATAGGTTATTTTCCTTTATTTTAGAATGTTTTCATTCATCTTTTTATATTTTATGTAGGATTTATTTTCTCTCTTAATTAGGTTGTGCCTACTTTAAGTTTTTTTTTTTTTTTTGATTACTATTTATTATTTTAATATAAATAGAGAGTTATGTAATATTATTTTTATTTATTTGCTTTCACTATCTTTTCTTTCTCGTTTATATTTTATATATATTTCAATATAAAAACTTTACCAAACAAACCCGACAATTAAAAAACACAACCTTTTAAAATACATTTAAACATTTGATAATTAAAATAGTAGTTTGATCATTTAAATTGTGAATAAAAATTATGTTTTTACGTTTTTAAATTAATATTTTTGTAAAACATACTAACAACAAACAAGACTATTTTTTTTGAGAGCGGTATAAGTAATCTAAAATTCACACACTTTTTTATATGGGACTAAAAATTATCATCGGATATAAAAACACAATAGTAGACGTAACAACGAAAGTGCACACCCACCTTCCGGCTTCCGCTATCAACCCATGTTCCGTTGATGGTCTATCTTTTGCTTTTACACCTAACAGCCAGCTAGGGTCCCACAAACAACCCATGTTCGTCAAAGCAATTTGATTTGTGTTGTAGTAAAACAAGTTTTGAGAGTACTACTCAATCTCATCAAGAAGAAACCCAAATACTTTCTGCTTTGAGAGTGCTTGGCTACCCTTTGCATCGCTTTTTCCGATTCATTTAAGAAAACAATGGCAGAGGCCGTCCTTTCTGCGTCACTCGGAGTCCTGTTTGACCGTATGGCGTCTCCTGAGTTGCTGGACTTTGCTCGCCGAGAGGGGCTTGAAGAAAAGCTGGACAAGTGGAGGAAAATGCTGTCAAGAATTGAGGCAGTGCTTGATGATGCGGAGGAGAAGAAGCAAGATAATGGCAGGGGCCACAGGGCTGTGAAAGTCTGGTTGGATGATCTCAGAGACTTGGCTTACGATGTGGAAGACATACTCGATGAGTTTGCCACCGAAGCTTTGCGACAGAAATTGACTGCAGAAACCACAAGTATGGGACTGCAGAACCTCGTCCCTTCTTGTTTTACTGGTTTCAACATGAAGCTGAAGTCGGAGATAGAGGAGATCACTCTTCGATTCAACGACATGGTGAAGCTAAAAGATGATCTGAAATTGAGTGAAAATGTTGAGAGGAGATCGTCCAGAACAAGTCAGACAGTGGCCCCAACTTCTGTAGTGACCGAAGCTGATGTTTATGGCAGGGAAAAAGATAAAGAGGCTCTACTTCAATTTTTGGTGGGCGAAAAACGTAGTGATGCTCAACTCTCTGTGCTTCCTATACTTGGTATGGGGGGTATGGGTAAGACTACTCTTGCTCAACTTGTGTACAATGATGAACAAGTGCAAAGCTTTTTTGAGCTCAAAGCATGGACTTGTGTTTCCGAAGATTTTGATGCTGTTAGGGTGACCAAAACAGTTCTACAATTTTCTCCTCTGAAAATTGTGAGGGTAAGGATCTAAGTTGGTTGCAAGAGAAACCAAGGCGAATCTAAGAGGGAAGAAGTTCCTGGTGGTTTTGGATGATCTATGGAATGAGAACTACCAGATTGGACTCGTCTCGTGCTCCTTTTGAAGCAGGGGCTCAGGAAGTACGATTCTCATCACTACTCGCAATCGTGGAGTTTCATCAAAGGCGGTACCATTCCAACTTACCCTTTGAATGAATTGTCAAATGATATTTGTTTGTCCATATTGGCCCATCATGCATTGGCGACAAGAGACTTCATGCATATCTAAACTCAAAGATATTGGTGAGGAATTCGCTAGAAGGTGTAGGGCTCTCCTCCGCAGCGAAAGTACTCTGAGGCGTCTTACGCAGTAAAGTAGATCGTGATGAGTGGGAAGATGTGTTGAATAGCAATTTATGGGATATAATGTAGTGAAAATGAAATTGCACCAGCTCTTATGTTAAGTTATTACCATCTCCTTCACATTTGAAGAGGTGCTTTGCGTATTGTTCAATTCTCCCCAAGGACTACGAATTTGAGGAGAAACAGTTGGTTCTACTATGGATGGCAGAAGGTTTAATTAAGCCACGGGAAGGGAGAAAGCAAATGGAAGATTTTGGTAGGGAGGATTTTCGTAATCTATTGTCGAGGTCATTTTTCCAACGATCGTTTAACGATGAATCAAGATTTGTGATGCATGACCTCATCAATGATTTGGCTCAACATGTTGCAGGAGATATATGCTTTAGAATGGAAGACAAAATTGGGGGTAATAATGAACGGAAACCGTCTAGGAAGGCTCGGCATTCGTCCTACTTGGTTGGTAAATATGATGGCATTGAAAAATTTGAGGTCTTTAATGATCTCATGTGTTTACGGACCTTCCTGCCTTTTATGCTTTCAAATGGAAATTATTTCTTGACTCGTAAGGTTCCTTTTGAATTGTTGCCAAAATTAAGACGCCTAAGGGTGCTCTCTTTGAAAGGATACAACATATATGAGCTACCAGAATTGATTGGTGATCTGAAGCATCTAAGGTTCCTCAACCTTTCTAACAATAAAATAAGATGCTTGCCTGAATCAGTAGGCACTCTTTACAATTTGCAGACATTGATCTTGAAGGATTGTTCTTCTCTAAAGAAATTGCCGTCAACGTTTGGAAACCTACTCAACTTGCGACATCTCAACATTCAAGGAGCACGTAAATTGGAAGGAATGCCTCCGCAAATCAGTAAATTAACTTGTCTCCAGACATTGCCTCATTTAATTGTTGGAAAAGATAGTTGTTCCGGGGTAAAATTGTTAGGGCCTTTGTCGCATCTTCGAGATACACTTTGCATTTCCAGATTGGAAAATGTGATTAATCCTGGGGATGAAAGGGACGCCAGGCTATTTGAAAAGAAATATCTCTCTGGGGTGTCATTTGAATGGAGTCGGAACATGGATGAGTCCAACGGCAGAGCACATGAATTAGAGGTACTTAACATGCTAAAACCTCACGAGGGTTTGAAAGAGCTCACCATCAGCAACTATGGTGGTACAGAATTTCCAATGTGGTTAAAAGTTCATTCATTTTATAATATGGTACTCTTGAAGATTGAAAGTTGTTCAAAGTGCACATCATTACCCGCGGTGGGCAAATTACCATCACTCAAAGAGGTTTTCATTAATGGAATGGGCAGTGTGAAAAATATTGGTCGCGAGTTTTATGGGGAAGATTGCTCACAACCTTTTAGATCCTTGGAAGCTTTGCATTTTGATCATATGTGGGAGTGGGAGAATTGGAGTCCTTGTGGAGAATTCCCAAAATTGCGTAAGCTTTCTATTGAACGGTGTCCAAAACTGATGGGTAAGTTGCCAAACCACCTTCCTTTATTAGAAAATATTGTGATAGATGGAAGTAGGCAGTTGGTGGTTTCAATTTCCAGCTTTCCAAAGCTTCGCAATATAGAAATTGAGGGATCCAAAGGTGTGGTGTGTGGAAATAAGGTTGACTTCAAGTCACTAAGGTTCTCATCTCTTTCAACAATTTCAGAATTCACATGTCAAATAGAAGAGTTCACTATGGGAGGACTCACAAATGTGGAAGATTTAACTATTGAACACTGTGAGGAGTTGACAAATTTGCGGTTAAATGACGTGGAATTACTACAACATCTCTCATCCAAACTAAGAAAAATCCAGATGACACAGTGCAAGGCATTGGAATCTTTACCCAAGGCAATGATGGACAACAGCATGCATCTTGAAGAGGTTTATATTTATTGGTGTAGTTCATTGACTCACTTTGCAATAGGGCAACTACCTCCAACTCTAAAGCAGCTAAAGATACAGCAGTGCAGCAACATGCAGATTTTGGTGGATGGGGATGATATCAACAAATTTTGGTGGTGCAGCAAATCTCTTCTTGAGTGCTTGGAAATTTGGCAATGTCCATCCCTCGAATCCTTAACGTCAAGTGGAGAATTACCAGCAACACTTAAATGCCTCAAAATTGATTATTGTGATAGGTTGGAGTCGATAGCGAAGAGCTTCCATGACAACTTGTCTCTTGAAGTCATTGAGATCTCCCATTGTAACAACCTTAAATCCTTACCCATGGGCATACACAAGCTCAGCCATCTAGATCATTTTTATATTTACCAATGTCACATTCTTGATTCCTTCCCAGACAACAGGCTGCTCCCTACCAACCTGAAAGCACTTACGATTAAGGACTGTAAGAAAATCCAAGCCCTGCCCAACTTCATACACAGCCTCACCTCTCTTCAAAAATTGAAAATACTGGATTGTCCAAGCATTTTATCATTTCCGAAAGTAGGTTTCCCCACCAACCTAACATCACTTTCTATTTATGACACTTTTGAGGGGGAATTGTCTAAGCTTACCTCTCTTAAAAAACTTGTAATTCATAGTGAGTCTTTGCATCTGGTGTCCTTTCCAGAGGTGGGGCTACCTGCCTCTTTAACGAGCCTCAACATTCAAAAATTCCCGGATCTGGAATGCATCTCTTCCAAATGCTTTCAATTCCTCGCCTCTCTTGAAGAATTAAGTATCGAGTGGTGTGAAAAGCTCACGTCCTTTTGCCAGGATGGCCTGCCTCCCTCACTCACGAGTCTTGTTATCCGTGGTTGCGGAAAGTTCACGTCCTTTTGCCAGGATGGCTTGCCTCCCTCACTCACGAGTCTTTCTATCGGTGCTTGCAGAGAGTTCACGTCCTTTCCAAAGGTTGGAATGCCTCCCTCACTCGCGAGTCTTTCTATCTCTTATTGCGAAAATTTGACGTCGTTTCCAAAGTTTGGCATTTCTCCCTCACTCACGTATCTTTCTATCCGCAACTGTGAAAAGCTCACGTCCTTTCAAGAGGATGGACTACCTCTCTCACTCCTGGAACTTCATATTCACAAGTGTCCTTTGTTGGTAGAACGCTGCAAAGGACCAGAGTGGTTCAAGATAGCTCACATCCCTTGTGTTATTATTGATGATAATTCCTTCTACAAACTAGAAGAGGAGAGTCAGTGAATCCGAATTTCGTTTATATGCAAGTCAAGTTTCAAGAATCCAAAGGTCAGTTTATTTCAACATCATTTCTTTTACATATTGATGGGATGTTCATCTATCACCCTTAATGGTTGGAATCATGGACTGCCTATCTTCTTCCCAACAACACTTGTTCATTATCTTCTTCTTTTTTTTTTTTTTTTTTTTTTTTTGTCTAAATGTTGGCGTTGGGTTTGCTGAACGTTGCTATTGCTTTTGGGTTTGCACAACAGGATCGCAGGTGTTTGATAAAATGTCCAATCGACCACGAAGAGAAAGGAGGCCTCCAAATATTGAGTTTTACATTACTAATTGGCATATTGCTGGTTATTATATATTTTACCAATCATAGGTATGAAACTTGATTTTGATTATTTGTTAATGTTGGCATCCATGTTGTGACAGCAGCCATACTATGGAACATTTATCATATTCAGTAAAAGGATTGATAATATTCTACATTTAATTTTCTAGAAGAATAAGTAGTATGGATTATCCTAATGTTCATTCATTTTATTTGTTTTTTGGGTCTAAATTGGCTTTCGGTTTGCTGAACGTTGCTATTTTTGATGGGTTTGCACAATAGGATCACAGGTGTTTGTTAAATTGTCCAAGCAACCACGTAGAGAGAGAGAGGAGGCCTCCGAATATTGAGTTTTTCATTACTAATTAGGTTGTGGCAGGTTATTACAGACTTTACCAATCACTGAGACTCTCCAAAAATAGGTATGTAACTGGATTTTGATCCCTTGATAAAGTTTGCATCCATGTTGTAATTGGATTAATATTGTTCATTCATTTAGTTTTCTAGCTAAGAGAATAAGTAGAAGGGATTATCCTAACATTGTATTTCCATGAACAAACTGATCTGGATTATGAATTTAAAGAGACATGTTTTACTGCTCATTCAATTATTTTTATTTCTAAGAAAGTTTTGCATCCAAATAGATACAGAAATTATTAAATTATATTTTAATTGATGGGGAAAATATTATTTATTGTTGATTCTCACTAGGACAATAGTTGGATTAAGAAGTTTTGCTCTATAGGTACACATCTCTAATGATTATTTCTTCATCTTCGATGCTTGCAGATGGTTTAAAATGCTGGAGCTACCTGAAATACCCACCATGTGGAAGAGTTGTTTGTTCTTTTGTTGCTAATGTGTTGTTTTCTGTCTGTCCTAAAATGAACAACTTGTGTTGTCCTGTATATTAGAGGTGTGCAACTTTATTTTACAATATTGGTTTCCAATTTTGGTTTGTTTTTCTAGTCATTTTTCCCCCCTCTTTGTATTGTTTTCTCAGTAACCAAGAGATGCATTAAGGATATTTTTTTAATGAATTTTTTTTTTTTTTTGGTTAGTGGTTTTACAATGTTTATCTGCATAAAAGTACTACTCAATCAAATAAACAAAGGGCTTGCCCTTCTGTACTTCTCCTAAACTCTTTGAATTATATTGTTCAAATCAAAAGAATTTTTGCTTATTTGTTTGCAGATACTTTTGGAGATTTAAGTGAATGAGAGTAAATAGATAAAGTATGAGTATGTGACAATTAGAAAATAAAATAACAATGGCATGAAAGGGATATTCTTCTTTCCAAGTTATGCATCTTCAAGGGATATTCTACCTAGCGAAATTGGAGAATGTACGCCAAGAGACACTAATTTACTTGGCCCACAAGACTTTTAATGAGCTTTTGGTAGAATGGAAGAACAATTCTAATGAACCACGAGTTTTGTTCTTTATATATATATATATATATATATATATATATATATATACTTTAATTTGTTTGATGTCCCAACCATCATGAGTTTTATTCGAAAAATCAGGAGTTTTGGCTTCAAATTACATGTAGACAAAAGTATCAAAATTGTGAAATTTTGTTTTAGTAACCCAGTTTGTCTATTGACTCCAAAATATCGATACCATTTCAATTTGCCTATAACAATGCCATCTCTGAGTTTTTCTACGTAGTCCCCATTTTCATTTTGTTCTATGTGAGTTCTGATTCTTGACTAGTCTCTGTGCTTACAAGCAAAGAAGATCATACCAATATCAAGTCAAATAGGAATCCTCTGCGAAAGCACTAACTTGCATCATTCAAGAAGCCAAAATATACGGTTTTCCTACATAACAAAACCTGTATGAAAAAAGAGGAAGCTAGTGTAGTTCTTAACCCCCCATCCTTCCATCACCCCACCCCCCCCAAAAAAAAAAAAAAAAATTGATGGATTACAGAACTCTGGATTCTGATTAATTTTGCCAATTGATGCTTTAATGCCTTGATTCCTCGCCAAATACCTCTGTGTTGCAAATTGGGCATATCTGACAAAAACATAGGAATATAAGATCAGGCCTTAACATAAATAATCCAGATCTAGGATTCTGAAAAAGTTCATCTTTTATAAGAGAATTGACTGACCTTGTTAATGCTAAGCCATTTGATGACGCAGTCTCTGTGCTAAACATGCTTACATGGCAATTTTATTTGCCGGTCGCCTCTTTTGTACCTCATTTGGCAAATCACACATCTGTTTGCAAACAATACCAATATGAACAGATGAACAGCTCCACAAAAAGTGATAGAAAATAGGGAAAGACCAATTAAAACTGAAAATTTTGCATCAAATAACTATTTTCTGAAAGTTGCAGCAACACCTCCAATCAACACTGGATTACAGTTGAAAACATTCCTATATTAGCAACACTATATAAGAGGAGCTTAAGAAAGTTGCTGGAGAAAACATGGTTGGGGTGCTTACTAGAAACAAAAGCCATCAAAGGATATTACCTCTCTTCTAAATGGTTGTAAATAAACCTTTCAAGTAACTTTCAAGATTTTTTTTTTTTGTGTAACAAACATCGAAACTAGAGGAGAAGAAAAAAGAGAGAGAAGAATGTTGTAAGTGATTCAAAGAATCCATACCCTGTATTTTAACCTTAACATACTATTACAATTACTTATAAAATAGGTATTTTAAGTGTACCTAATTAATATTTTCAAATTCAAATGACTCGTATCTGCATTACACTTCATTGCAATTTCATGAAGTATATCTATCACAATTGTTTTTGCAAATACTAGATACTATAATGTACTCAGCAACAGAAAGAGCCGTTTCATTGCAATATACCATGCATTAAGAACTACCTCAAAGTATTATTCCATCTGTTTTTCATGTAACTTCAACAATATTTTTGAGTTTGTGTTACATATTTTCACCTACAGCCCTTTGCCATAAGAAGCTTAGTTGCCGAGCACCTAAACTACTGTTGCTTCAGGAAATATAAACTAATGAGATGCAACACAAACAGGGTGAAACTATGAGATGCAAGCGAGGACATCATCATCACCGAACAACCCCTAATTAAACTCAAGCAATTTGGCTGAACGCTGAAGCCATCGATGGATGACCTAATATACGAATGACTTACTCCACTTCATATTGTAGGCATTTATTTTCTTAGTAAAACAAACTTCATCCACACGTGTAACCATCATTGCACCAGCCACCAGACAGGTCAAGCAAGCTAGACTCATTCTGGCAGTTAATGTCAAACCAAAGAATAATTTGCTATCCGTAGACAATTATGTCAATTCCTCCAACATGGATTGTGTAAAATATTCTCTTTTTTGGGGTAGAAAGAAGAAAGTTTATTTTGGCTTAGGAAAGAAAAAACTATTTTTCTAGCAAGGTAAGTTTTGATCACATATAAAAGAAGCAGATGATAAAACTGATTATCTATCACATGACTTCACAAAACTTAAGGATAGAAAACTTCAAATGCACATAAATACTTAGATTGCTTAAAGAAGTAGGAAAAAAAATGGCATTTAATACAAAGCCATGTAAAGCAACCGGATAGATTGGTCAGAATTGCAAGTTTACAGCTATAGGCGAATAAAAGTTGGCATTATTAAACAAGGCATCTATAAACAAGAATTACCTCTCTCTAGTTTTCTTTGATGAGAAGAAGTTTTTAAATCTGTACTTTGAAGTTGGAAGCAAACTGATAAGCTCCTGCGAAAGACCACGACTTTGAGTTCCAACTGCCTCACCTAAGTCAAGTAATTCCTGCAAAACAGCACACAATTAATGTGCTCCGACTTCTATCCATTATGATTTCGATAATAGTTAATAGTATAATAGTATCCTACTAAACTTTAATGCATTATTACTTATCAAAAAAAAAAAAAGTATCCTACTAAAGAAAAACACCAACATCCAACGCACCAACCATGTTTGAATGGTAATTACATACACTAATTTTAATTTTACAAAAATTCCACTTGCCCCAAACATGTATTTATTTTTAAATTATCAATCATAAACATACATTTGTTAGACATATCTGCTGCCAGCCAATGGTCCTAACTCTTGAAACAAATACATAATCTGGATTTACGTAGTTCTATACCATATATATCAGCTTTGTGTGCGATGATAGGTAATTGTTTATGATGTGTATCACACCTGAGATTTGCATACAAAATGATATTTCAAAAAAATTATAATGAGGATTACCAAATAAGCTGATTGAATATCTCATTATCACAATCTCAGTTATAGGAAACAAAACACAATTAATTCATCCCTTGGATTTTGCAATATGAAAGCAGTTCTCCTAGCCCCAAAAGTACATTAGCCAGGTGTGGTTTCTCTTTAAGTATCAATAATCTCAATCTCAACTTCAAAACTTTCATGAATATAGAATTCCATCATTTAATGAATTAAGTAGATAAACAAAATATTTCGTGCTGCACATAAATGAGTTTAGTGCTGAACCTTTCATTTGTTTGGTGTCTGCATAGGGGTTTCAAAGGGAGGGGAATAACACTTTTCTACTTCTAACAAATTTATTTCGTCAGTAAAGCTAAGGTCCAGTGAAAGTGCTTCTACTGCTTAATAATAGAATATCATCATTAAAAAAATTGCAATTACTTGGTTAAAAAATATTCAAATATACTACATTGTAAGTAAAATGATATTACAAACTATATATAGCAACCTCGTAAGTCATGTTATCAGGATCAACATTGTCTTGCCATGCAGCCTGCAACAATACACGTAGAAGTTAAAATGCTTAATCAGCTTT
The DNA here is from genome assembly GCA_016403345.1 of Corylus heterophylla. Classification (NCBI taxonomy): domain Eukaryota; kingdom Viridiplantae; phylum Streptophyta; class Magnoliopsida; order Fagales; family Betulaceae; genus Corylus; species Corylus heterophylla. The sequence goes on from CM028139.1 coordinate 5,030,540, forward strand.
TGGCATCAAGACAGCAGATTCTACCCCAAAAGTTTGCAATTGCAATTGAAAACAAACAAGTACAAGATTCCAATTAAAAACAACAGGAATTGATAAGGGTATTATTGTCAACATCGAACTACAGTAGAGAAAAGAAGATGCGGATGATAATGACCTAACGGATGAGGATTTTAATGACGACCATAGGAAAAGAAGTTGCAAGGAAATACGAATGGTGATGATGCTGCAAGTAGAAAGAGAGAGAGAGAGTGCTGTTAATTCATATTTACTTTGAGAATCATAAGTAGGGGATTAGGGATTATCAGCCGGGAAGATTTGATCCAGAATCTAGACCCTTTCTTTTTCCTGGATGCAGATGTTACTTCATCAAAAGTGATGCAAAGTTATGGATTTATGCTCGGGGATGATCCAGAATCCAGAACATAGGATGCTACCTCATATCTACTTTGAAAGTCACAAAAGTAGGGTTCACAAAAACAGATTATTTTATACGAATAGATTAAATGGTTGAAAGCAGCTCAGTGGCATAAAGACAAAATCATCTCAATTTCTTCTTTGGATAACCTCATGCACAAGATACTTTAGAATTGAGTGTGTGTGTGTGTATGTATGCACATTGATGTGAGTTGCAACTTCTTAAACATAGATAATAGATGTAATACCTAAGCATAAACTTTTTTTTTTTTTTGACATGTTCACACAAGAAGGGGAGGGAGATTCGAACTAGTGACCCCCGCTTCATAAGGCGTGGTTCCCAGTCGATTGAGCTACCCTTTGAGGACATAAAACTAATATTAATCAGAAGCAATCACCGAAAAAAAAAAAAAAAAAAAAAAAGGAAAGGGAAGCAATCGCATAAAGCTGCATTAGCAAGCAAGCTTCCTACCTGAGAACTATTATTATTAGGGTTAAATACTTCAGACCCCCCTAGGGTTTTCCAACTTTATTTTTACTCCTTTGGAGTTTCATTTTTATCACAGGACCCCCCTGAGGTTTTGATAAAGGACCGAGTTAGTCCATCCGTTAGTTGACCGTTAGGATTGACACGTGGACCAATCAGATGTTGACACGTGGCACCTTTTTAATTTTTTTAAATTTTTTTTAAATTTAAAAAAAAAAATGTATTTAAAAAAAAAAAAAAAAAAAAATGGGGGTGGCTCAAATGGCCGAGCCACTCCTGCTGACCTCCATTCTTGCTAAATGATCATTTACCTCCAAAAGGACCATAATACGAAGAACTCACCAGACCAGAAAACCCAAATTTGTAAGAGTTCATATTCATTGACCAATATGCACTTTCCTGGACACAGAATAAAAAAAGAAAACAATATTTCATCTTATGGCAGCAATTCAATTTGATGGGGAAAATACATTATATTCTAGCAAGAACCTATACATACACCAAAGAAATTTCCCACCGATGGTGTTGTTAAAAATATTAACAAAAGAACTCCAAATCAACAATTTCAATGCACATAAACAGGCATTTCCAACAGATATACAAGAAAACTCCAACTGCCATGCCTGATGGAAATGGATTTTTGTGAATCAAACATCTGAGCCTCCAAATTGCTTAAGTGATATACATAGTAAAATGTTGTACCATACGACCATCTTCATCCATTAATTCAGTGACACCCTTACCACATCAAATTTTTTGGGTTCTAGAAACAAACAGTCACTTCTTTTTCTTTTCTTTTTTCATTTTTATTTCCTTACAAAATCCTTTAACTCCTTACTCACCTATTGTCTACGAATGAAAGAAAATATTTTCCAATGTAAAACAAAAAAGGAAAAATAAATGCACAAGCATGGATAAGCAACAAACATTGATAACCAATCCAAATGAATGAACATCCTACTGGGACATATAACTGTAGAGATTGGACAAAAGAAATACCTGATCATGCATTGGTACAGCATGACCGTAATTTACCGGCACATGTGTAAGGGCTTCAAAGAAGTTCATAAAACTTTCAGTAACCGTGTAAGGAAAGCCAGTGTTTATGTAATGCACCTCCATTTGTCCATTCCCATTCATATTTAAACCACTGTACAGACTCCAATCAACAAAACAAGCTGCAAATTAACATAAATTTTAACATTAGCAACTGTAAACTCAGTCACATATGACCCAAAAAGCAAATCAAGACAAAGCAAAAAATTAAGGAATGGAATTCAAATATATTCTACGTTTTAGGCTACTGTGTTGGCTTCAATCAAATTGCTGAGCCACTTTCAATAACCCTGCAAAAGAATAGAAAAGCAATTAAAAATCACACAGTAAGAGGTGTAGCAATTAGCGGGTCTCTCTAATTCTTGAGGGTACACATTGGCAATTTACAGAGACTGAATCGGCATTTACAGCTCACTTTAGTTCCCTACAAAATTTTTACCAAAAGAAATGTACTTTCTTTTTCTCCTTAAACCTCCGTTTGGTTGCTGAGAAAATGCAGAAGAGAAAAAGAAAGAAAATTTTGGATTTCACACACCACAGAGCTAAAAAAAACACACTTTTCTAAGCTGACAAGAGAAACCTTCACAAAATTCTTCAGAACCCAAAACTAAATACCACAACATTCACAATTTTCCTTTCGTGTCGTTTTCCTTTCTGTTTTCTCAGCAACCAAACGGATTTAGAAGATATAAAAACTAAAATGAAAAAAAATGAACTAAAAATAATGAAAGGAGTAAAGTAATTTTATGGATTTGGAAGAAGGAAATAAAAATTAAACAACTAAAGATAAAAGAATACAAGGGGGGGGGGGGGGGAAGGGGTTGGGTTTATTTGAAGGGTTAAATACTCCAAATCCCATAGGTTTTTTTTTTTTTTTTTTTTTATTATCACGAGAAGGTCACGTGGTTTTGATAAGTGGTGATTAATTAAATACATTAGTTATCAGTTGGGGTGACGCGTGGGCAATCGACTTCGACACGTAAGACATATATTAATTTTTTTAAAAAAAAATTAAATATATATATTTTAAATTAAAAAAAAAGAGGAAAACATTGGGGGTGGCCTGGCCAAAGAGCCACCCCCAATTGTTTTTCTTTTCTTTTTTTCGTTTTTTTAATTTAAAAAAAATTAAATAGGCGCTATGTGTCAACATCTGATTGGTCCACGTGTCAGTCCTAACGGTCAACTAACAGATGGACTAACTTAGTCTTTTATCAAAACTCAGAGGGGTCCTGTGATAAAAATGAAACTCCAGGGGGGGTAAAAATAAAATTACCAAACCCCAGAGAGGTATTTGGTATTTAACCCTTATTTGAATTTGAGATTTAAAAATAATGGTTTTAAAATATACTGATTTTTTAAAATGAACTAGAATGTTTAACAAAATCGCAGTTTAGTTTAAAATTATGTGATTTCAAAAAAAGAAATGTTAGTGATACTAATTTTTTACTAAATGGGTACCTGTAACATTTTTCTTTATTAATTGTTTTGATAATCTCTAATGAATAAGTTCCACGACATGTTATGTACCTATATGTTAATACAAAAGCTAGCATTCCTAGCATTTCTTTTTTAAAAAACACATCTTTATCTGTGATTTAAAAACACATTTTAAAAAAAAAACACACAATCTCAAACAATTCATTTATTACAATTAGTTTAAAATCACATATTTATTTATAAAATCAAAATGTCAAACACACCTTCAAACAAAATAAAATTATCTCAATTTCAAATAAAATATAAAATATCAATTTAATATAAAATAAGAGATAACATTGTGTTAACATTAAAATTGATCGACAATATTTACACTATTACTTTCCCTTTCATACTAAATGAAGGAATATTCTCTCATTTCTAATCAAACGAGAAGAGAAGGAAAAGAGTTAGAGTAATTTCAATTTTAATTGTTATAGAAAAAGAAAGATGACAAGTAATAAGTTCATACCTATCCTACCCACCACTATCAAACCGAAATAATTGTGCAATAAATAGATGACTTATAATTAATTAAAGGACACGAACGTAGAAGAACAAAACAAAAAAAAGTAATTGCAAACAGATGAACTTGCTAGTACTACGTACAATGGACGTGCCACAGACATTATTAATCTTTCTTTTTCTTGGTTTCTATTTAAAACACCAAAGAACAGAGAATCCAAGAAAATGCAAAGGAAAATGATAAATTTATAGAATATTTGGAAGACATTTTTATCTTTTTCCAATATTGTTAAAATTTGTAAACTTGGAAACATGCAGTTACTATTTAAGGAATTATTTCATGAATCAAATTTTTATTTTATTATATTTAATACTTTTCGGAGAAGATCCTCTCATATTATCCTACAAATTTAATAGATCGATCATTAAATTTATAGAGTCTACCTTTAACTTGTGCTTACAAATCTAATATTTAATTTATAAAATGAAAAAAATATATATATTAACACCAATTGTTTCTTATATACTTTTCGGAAAATATACTATTCATTTCAAGTGAAATAAAGAGTTCTTCATTTAGTGCATTTAAGAATGCAATATTGTCCAATTATTTTTTAAACAAATTTTCTTGAACAGATATACCCTCTTAAATGCACTAAATAAAAATCCTCTATATTTTTCATATAACAATACACCATTCTATTTATAAAATCCTTAATTAGAATTGAAATTGTCCAATTTGTCCTTATCCATTTTGTAGGCATTGATTTAGAAAAAGAAAGATGGCAATGAATTAAGTGAACACCTATAATTGCGCCAAGTGGATGTAAAAGTCTTCCTGAATAATTGGATTGGATTGAATGCGGCCAACTGTAATGGACTCCACACCACGTCATCGAAACAAATAAATTAAAGGCCCCCACCAACAATGTCATGAAGACATAGTATTATGGGAAAAGTACACTATGTACATATCCTCATAAAGATTTTTTTTTTTTTTTTTTATGTATAATTTTAAGATTTTTCTTAAAAAAAATTGTGAATAAGTATTTTTGTCTTGTGACGTATGACAGAAGGTGAACAATAGAAAATATATCAAAAATAACAGAAAATAAGATAAATCATATTAATCAGAGTCTTATCGATTAACAATGAGATTTTGATAGAGTCTCACCACCACGAACAAAGAAAGCAATTATGCCTCAAAGAAAACGTATTTTTCATTAATCATAATATCTCCATAGAAGTACACAGAGCATTTAAATAGACATTGTAAAATAAACCATAACCTTAATTTAACTGACTTTGGGCGAAGCTCATTATCTAATTACAAAATATCACTAATTCTAGATTAGATGACTTTGGGCCAAGCTCATTACAATAACTCTTAAAATATAAGTAAAACACCCATCTAACTATAAATAACCTAATTAACTAATAATTCCCAAATAAAATTAAAAAACAACTTATTTATTTTTCTTCCTGCATCAAGAGGGATATTTACATTTTAATATTCTTTTTCATTGCTAATTGGCATATTGCTGGTCATTACAGTACAAATTTGACCAATCATTGTTTTTTTGTTAGTGGTTTTACAATGTTTTTATCTGCAGACAAGTACTACTCAATCAGGTAATCAAAGGGCTTCCCCATCTTTACTTCTCCTAAACTCGTTGAATGATATTGTTGAAATCAAAAACAACTTTTGCTTATTTGTTTGCATATACTTTTGGAGATTTAAATGAATGAGAGCAAATAAATAAAGTATGAGTATGTGACAATTAGAAAATAAAATAACAAAGGCATGAAAGGGATATTCTTCTTTACAAGGCATGCATCTTCAAGGGATATTCTGTATGTTAAAATTGGAGAATGTACGCCAAGAGACACCAATTTACTAGGCAAGACGTTAATGAGCTTTTGATCCAATGGAACAACAATTTTAATGAACCACAGGTTTTGTTCTTTATATATCTATATAACACGTACTATCATGCAAAGTTAAATACTTGAAATAAAATCCTATCCATTTTGTAGTATTATGGTAATATTGGTTTGAGCACCAAGGGATATCGTGAACGTTAGAGTGAGGTTCTCTGTTATTTATGACTGTTGGGTATATATAAAATCAATTAATTTGACTATGCTAATATAACTATCGGAACTGTTGTGTTTTGTTTTGGACTTGGTCTTTGAATCTGGCATATCGGGGTAGGACAAACATGCACACAGACTTTTCATGCTACTCCAATAGGCTTTTATTTCTTTTGCGGTCCTCTCTTTAGCTTGAGCATGTGGAAAAGTAGGGAAAAAAAAAAAGTTTGCTAAGATATCAAATGATTGAGACTATTTCTGTCATGGATCGAGATCGGCAATTTAAACAACAAATGAAAGAGAGCCCTAATAAAATTTACTTGTGCGAGTAAATAGGCTTTGCACCTTAGGCATTATACTTTACTATATGAATCCCATCAACTATCAGGTCCTCTTCCATTTGATGTTGAGAGTAGATGTAATTTATTGGATATTTTTCATTTGAATTTTTGATATTTTCAATGGTAATGTTATTTAGTAGATTATTATATATACAATTGAGATGATGTAACACTATCAATTCTTCACGGCCACACTATCTCAATTATATAATAATTATAACTATCTATTAAATAACATTACTCATTTTCAATTAAGATCATTGGTTGTTAGAAATTTCTTTTAATTGTTTTAACATTAACTTACAAAAATAAAAAAGAAAGAAAGAAATTAAAAAGATGAAAAGATTGTAGCAGTATTGTTAGAAAAGTGATAGGACCGATTTCATGCCATATCCCTAACGAACAAAAATGGACAAAAAAAAAAAAAAAAAACTTAAATCAAACTCGAAAGAAAGAAATGAGTAATTTCACAAGCAATGTCGGAGAAATGTTAGATATTATAACCCTATTCAATAATGTTGGCTTGGAACCAATTTTTTTTATATTTTATTTTATTAAGAGTTGATAATTATCATTGATAAAAGGATCGGAAGGTGGAGCTAAATACTCCATCAACAATTAAGAGATAGAGCTAGTTGCTCCATCAAAACAACATCACTAATACAATTTGGAGTTTAATTATCATTGACATTTGTAATTGTCGCTTTTGCAAGTCCGTAGTGTTGTCCAAAAACTGAAGATAATGCCTTATTTATTTGAGAATATTAGAAAATCAAATGATATTAGTGCTTTTTTAAAACTAAGTAGGGGGCCTTAATTTAAACATGTATATTGACTATGTTTAATTTTTTTTTTTTTTTTTTTTTTTTTTATATATGGAAATGGCAATTTGTTATTGATTTTTTTTTTTTTTTTATGAAAATTGTTTTATTAGGATTCATTAATTGGAGCTTTTTTTAATTACTTATTTTCCATAATTAGATTGCTTAATTAAAAAATATGGAGGGTAATAAGGGTTTTTAATTTTTTTTATGGAAATATTTTTTTAATTGGGGCCTTAAACGACTGCGTAACTCGCCTAGTGGTTTGATCCAATGACCTTTGGCTCTGATACCATGTTAAATTACTACTTATCCTAACAACTTAAACTAATAAAAAGAAATAAATTTAATCATTTAATCATTAATTTAATATAAGATACAAGCTAGCCTCAAGCAACTCACGGCCTTGCTTAATTGCTTTGTACAAGAATGCCTGAAGCACTACAAAACTCCAACACCATCATCATCACTGCAATGAGTAAAAACAATTTTACATTTATAACCAAACTTTGTAATGATATATATAGTACCGCACCTAGCTAGGAGAATTCTCTCCCTCACGCTGACATGTGATTAAAATAAAATAATTAGTATCAGTGGCTTCAAAATTTTGGAATTGCTATTCCTATGTTGTCATGTCCGCATTTGCTCTTATTATCTTATAACATCTTAGAAAGAACATGTTAGCTGTGATTATATTAATGAGGAAGTATTGTTCCTTTATTGCATCCAATAAATTTGGAAACAAAATCAGCCAGGCATCCAAGTCCATTTTTCCCTCTGTTCACCTCTGTTTCAATGTTCTAAAACAGAGCCTTCATTCCCGCATCAATCTCCCACATATTTTGTATTTGGCTTCCTAAAACTACGTGGTCTATCAGCGAATGCACCTCTTAATATTTTGGATTTGGCAAGCTCAACCATGGAGATCGTGTGGCCATTGCACCGGGTCAGCGGGTTTGATATACCAATCAATGCTACACTAAAGCAGAAATACACGGGGAGGCCAACTACAAGAGAAAATGTAGAGAGCAGATTAAAAGAGGCTGTTCAAGTTCTAAAAGCGGCAGCAAATGGTCAAGTTTATGAACTAGGAAGCCAAGCTCGAGCATGGATCCCATATGGAAATACAGGAGTGCAAATCTTCACAGCCAATGAATGACAAATCTCTAACCTAAGGGAAGTGTGGTAATAAGGAAAATTGAGTCCGATTGTTATCGCAAGGTTGAATATTGTAGAGGTTGTGGGCTGTCAATTCTCCTTTGATGAGGCTCGTTTCCACAACTGCGTGCTTGGGTGAGAGCATCATCAGTATCCTCCTTAACACTTCACACATTAGCTCTTTAGAAGCATACGTCAGTACTGTTTAAACTAAGTCCGTTAGTTCCTTGAAGAGACGACGTCTTCTCTTCCGTCTATTTTTTAACAGGATATATGTTATGGATTTGTTTAACAGCACCAAGCCGGATCCAATTTTAAGATGCCGTTAATAATTATTTATCACAAATTCAATTATTTTTTTTCCAACATTACTCTTCCGGTAGACCTTCCTCTATAAAACCAAAATAATTGTGCAATAAATAGATGACTTGTAATTTAGTCCACACCACACACCGACCTTCCTAGTCAAACATCTCATCCATCGATGCCATCAAAACCGTGCAACCAACAATTTTGTGGAAGAACTTACAAATAATAATAATAATAATAATAATAATTTATGTAGATCTAAATCTTTTAACAAAATTTATTTAAATCAGTCATAAAAGATAACTCTCGACAATGAACTATTTAGGCCGTGAAAAATAACTTCTCACACTTAATTATTCTTCATCACTTACGATGGCAAATCTAAAGAAAAGAAAACTCTTATTCAAAACAAAAAACACAAAACAAACAACCAACAAACAGCAGCAACAGCCGAAGAGGAAATGAACAGTACAACACGGTGAAATGTGGACGGACGTACAGCGAAAAGGCCAAAGTTGTAAATATGGTCAAACATAAAAAATTAAAATAAATAAATAAAAAATAATCAAAAAATAAAATAAAAAAATAAAAAGAAGGTGTAGGAGCGGTAATTGATTATTAATGATTTCCACTTTCTGCTACGTCTAGACATTTATTTCATACCGCAGTGATGGAACAAAACTAATTAAAGTGACAGTTACACGGTAGGCTTGAGTACTAGCGTGAGTATCAATGTATCATAACCAATATTCTTTGATGCATCACAGCCAATAATAATAATAAAAAAAATCAAACAATCTCATTCGTTCAAACTGGAGATATCGGATTTCATTATCAGCAGTGACAGTGTAGTGTTGTCATAACAAAACTCGATAATTAAGCGGTTTCATGGCCTGCACCTAATGAACTAAAGAAAGAAAATGGAACAGAAAAAAAAAAAAAATTGTAATTCAAACAAGAAAGAATGAAAGGAGTAAAGTAATTTTATGGATTTGGAAGAAGGAAATAAAAACTAAAACAACTAAAGGTAAAAGAAAAAAAAAAAAAAGGGGGGGGGGGATTTATTTGAATTTGCGATGTAAAAATAATGGTTTTAAAATATACGATTTTAAATCGTGATTTTTAAAAATGCACTAAAATGTTTGGCAAAATCACAGTTTAATTTAAAATTATGTGATTTTAAAAAGAGAAATGTTAGTGATATTAACTTTTTACTAAATGGGTACCCATAGCATTTTTTTTTTTTATTAATTGTTTCGATAATCTCCAATGAATAAGTTTCACAACATGTTATGTACGTAAAAAAGTTAGCATCCCTAGTATTTATCTTTAAAAAAACACATCATTATCTGCCATTTAAAAACATATTAAAAAAAAAAAAAAAACACAATCTTAAACAATTCATTTATTATAATTTAGTTTAAAATCACATATTTATCTATAAAATCAGAATGTCCAACACACCCTCAAATGGAATAAAATTCTCTCAATTTCAAATGAAATGGAGAGTATCAATTTAGTATAAAATAAGAAGTAATATTGTGTTAACATTAAAATTGAATGACAATATTTACAATATTACTTTTCCTTTTATACTAAATGGAGAAATATTCTCTCATTTCTAATCAAACGAAGAGAAGGAAAAGGGGTGATGATATTTGGAACGCCGGGCGTGCATACGCCCCGCTGATTTAATATTTTAAAATAATAAAAAAATATTTTAATATTATTTTAATTGTAAAAATAAAAAATAAAAAAAGTTATGCCTGGCGTGCATGATTGTTCATGCACGCCAAGTGTTCATTGTATCATTACCTGAAGGAAAAGAGTAATTTCAATTTTAATTGTAGAAAAATGCTTGGCTTCATTAAAAAGTTTATTTTTTGGTCATTTTAATCCTAGGTGGCATGGTCTATTTTAAAATTAATAGATTTTAAACAATAAATTAATAGATTTTTGAAAAATTGACTATACTACCTAAAATTTAAATAGTCAAAAATTAAAATTTTTAATGAAGCTAAGTATTTCTCTTAATTGTAATAGAAAAAGAAGATGACAATCAATAAGTTCATACCTATCCTACCTACCACTATCAAACCGAAATAATTGCGCAATAAATATAGATGACTTATAATTAATAAAGGACACGAACGTAGAAGAACAAAACAAAAAAAAAAAAAAGGTAATTGCAAACAGATGGATGGGCAATTGGAGTGGCGGACTTGCTAGTACTACGATGGACGTGCCACAGACACTATTAATCTTTCTTTTTCTTGGTTTCTATTTAAAACACCAAAAAAGAACAGGGAATCCAAGAAAAAGCAAAGGAAAATGATAAATTTATAGAATATTTGGAAGACATTTTTAGAAGGGTTCTTTTCATTTAAAATGAAATGAAGACTTCTTTATTTAGGCTCCGTTTATTTCGACGTAAAATAGTTTTATTCGTAAAATAATTTTAGGAATGCCATTTTTCCTAAAAATATTTTTCGTCAAAAACATTTTACGGCGTTTACCTTGCATATGGAAAATAATTTTTTTTTTAATATCTTTTTATATATATATTTTTTCCAATAAGGTCCCCACCTGGACCTGTACGAGACTTGTTCGAGACCCCGCAGGGACTTGCCCGGGACTCTGCCAAAATCTAACTGGGACTTGCCCAGTACCCGGCGGGACCTGCCCGGGACTTGACCGGGACCTGCCCGGGACTTGACCGGGACCCGCCTGGGACATGCCCGGGACCCCGGCAGGACCCGCTTAGAACTTGACCAACAACTGCCAGGGCCCCGACCAGGCAAGTCCCAAGCGGGTCTTGGGCAGGTCCGGTCAACTCTCGGGCAGGTCCAGGCGGGGTCCCAGGCAAGTCCTAGGCGGGTCTCAATCAAGTTCCGGTGGGTCCCGGGCAAGTTCGGTCAAGTCCCGGGCAAGTTCGGTCAAGTCCCGAGCAGGTCTCGATCAAGTCCAGGACAGGTCCCAGGCGGGTCCAGCCAGGGTCTATGGCAAGTCCCGGTTAAGTTCCAGCTGGGTCCCGGGCAGGTCTCGGGCGGGTTCCTGGAGGGTCCTAGTCAGGTCCCGGGCGAGTCCCGAGCAAGTCCCGGTTAGGTCTCGGGCAAGTCCTAGTCAAATCCAGGGCAGGTCCCGCCGGGGTCCCGGGCAAGTTCTGGCCAGGTCCTGGGCGGGTCCCGGTCAAGTCTCGGGCATGTCCCGGGCGGGTCCTGGTAATATCTCGGGCAGGTCCCGGTCAAGTCCCGGGAGGGTTCCAGGCAAGTCCCGGTTAGGTCCCTGGCAAGCCTTGGGCGAGTCCCGGGCGGGTCTTGGCAAGGTCCATTGATTTAAGAATGAGATGCTCATAGTCAGAAAATGGTTTACGGTTTTCAAAACTGTAAATCATTTTTCGAAAATTCTTAATTTTCGGTCAAACGGAAAATATTTTCCGTTGACCACTATTTTACGTCGAAGTAAACACCGTAAAATGCAGAAATTATTTTCTGAAAACCATTTTACGTCGAAGTAAACAGAGCCTTAGTGTATTTAAGAGGATAATATTGTTCAATTATTTTTTGAATAAATTTTCTTACATAAATATGCCTTCCTAAATGCACTAAATGAAAATCTTCTATATTTTTCATATAACAATATACCATTCTATTTATAAAATCTTTAATTAGAATTGAAATTGCCCAATTTGTCCTTATCCATTTTGTAGGCATTGATTTAGAAAAAGAAAGATGGGAATGAATTAAGTGAACACCAATAATTGCGCCAAGTGGATGTAAAAGTCTTCCTGAATAATTGGATTGGATTGAATGCGGCCAACTGTAATGGACTCCACACCACGTGATCAAAACAACTAAATTAAAGGCCGCCACCAACCATGTCATGAAGACATAGTACTATGGTAAAAGTATACTATGTATATATCCTCATCAAGATTTTTATTTTATTTTATGTATAATTTCAAGATTTTTTTTTAAAAAAAAATTGTGAATGAATATTTTTGCCTTGTGATGCAGGACGGAAGGAGAACACATAAAATATATAAAAAATAAAAGAAAATAAGATAAATTATGTTGATCAGAGTCTTATTGGCCAACAATAGGATTTTGGTAAAATCTCATCACCAAGAAGAAAGAGAGCAATCATGCCTCAAAGAAAACGTCTTTTTCATTAATCATAATATCTCTATAGGAGTACACAGAGCATTTAAATAGGTATTGTAAAATAAACTATAACCTTAATTTAACTGACTTTTGGCTAAGCCTATTATCTAATTATAAAATATCACTAACTCTAGATTATATGACTTTGAGCCAAGCTCATTACAATAACTCTTAAAATATAGGTAAAATACCCATCTAACTATAAATAATCAAATTAACTGATAAGACCCACATAAAATTAAAAAACAACTTAACATGAAGAGGTTAGTTGCTTGTGAAACAAAAAGTTGTGCGCGCGTTATTAGGGGTAATTAAAATAAGGGTTAAATATTTGAAACTCTCCAAAGGTTTCATTTTTTAAATAAATTACAAAAAAAAAAAACCAAACATTTTTCATAGGGTACTCTTTTATATATATATATATATATATATATTGGGAGAGAAGCCATCAAGGGTCCCACAAAGCAAGTCGAAATTCTTGCTGTTAAGGCCTTTTGAGACTACTCATCCAGTTTTCAAACGAGAAACCAATTACTTTATGCTCTGTGAGTGCTTTGGCTAACCTTTGCGTCGTTTTTCCTGATTCATTAAGAAAACAATGGCAGAGATCCTCCTTTCTGCGATCCTCTCAGTCCTGTTTGAGCGTGACAATCAATAATCAATAGTCAATAGTCTCCACACCGCTGTCGACAATTATGTAAGTGGGGTAGATGATTGAGATTTGAGACTGATGTTATTTTGTGATTGTCAGATGGGAAGAAGAAAGCCAAGCCAAGTGTCTCTCTCCCAATAATTAAAGGAAATAAAGGCAATTGAAAAACATCATTCATTACATTTTACTGCAATCCCTTCTCGTTTTTTTTTTTTTTTAAGCCCATAAAAATGTCCATGAAAATTGAAATTAATTCTTTTCTTTCCCTTCTTGTTTGATAAACAATAACAATGCAATGTAGACATTAAAAAAATTAAAAAATAAAGTAATGATTGGTATAGAAAAGTAAAAAAGTTGTATTGAAAAGTAAAAAATTTTATTTTGTATTGATTTTTTTATTTAAATTGTAGTAAAAAGTGAATGATATAATATAAAAGTGAAAATATTTTAATGTTGATTTTTTTGAAAAATGAGATAAATAGTATAGTGGTAATTAGTGTTGTTTGACAAACAACACTTAAGCCCATACAAAAATTGCAATTACTTGGTTCAAAATTAAGGAAGAAAGGAAAGAAACAGAGAAGAAATCTCAGTCCCACAATCAAATAATGTTCATGAAACGTCCACTACTTGTAGGGACATCACCACATGATTTTGATGTAAAAGCAAGAGTTTATTAGAATTTAGTGAGATGCTATAATTTACCTTTTCTATTTTTTCTTAGGGTGCGTTTGGGAGTGCGTTTTTTAAAAAATAATCTGTGATTTTAAACCAAATCGCAACTTTAAGATGTTTGGGATTGCGATTTTAAAAACGCAAATTTTAAAATCGCAAAAAAATCTGCGATTTCCATAATCTGATTAGAGGGTGCTTATTTGAAAAAGTGTGAATTTAAAACAAAATCACGATTTCTATTAAAAAGATAGTTGGCGCAATAGTTACATTTTTTAGAACGGAAATAAAAAAAATACCAAGAATACCCACCTAAAATATATTAAAACCCTTCTTTTCTTTTCTTTTTTTTCTTCATCCTCTCTGTCTTGTTCATTCTTATTGGTAATTTGGTCATGAAACCGCAATTATATTCTAATCTTATCCAAACACTCAATTGATAAAAAAAGTATTTTTTAGTATGTTTTACCAAACGCCTGTGCGATTTTTAAAAGTAGCGATTTTAAAAATGCAATTTTTAAAATCGCACTTATTGAAATCGCACTCCCAAATAGGCCCTTAAGGCAAGTTGCATTTTTCGGATTACTAATATTATATAGTGTATCACTATCTCATTATTATTTTATTATGATAGTATTAATTCACCTTTAAATTAACCCTTATTAAAAAAAATAGAAAAACAATCAATAAGAAGTTCGAAAGATAGGCTATGAACATCTTTCTCTTTTTCTTGATTGTTATTTCTTTTTTATTAAATTTTGAATTTAATAGTAATTTTAGATGCTACTTGCCCATATAAGAGAATATGCATTTAAAAGTATGAGAGTGAGGCAATCAATATTTATAGTTTGAGTAGTGTTAGAAATAAGACTATGTCCTTCTTGTATCTTTCCAAAAATTTTGTGAATTTTAAAACTATCATCGATCAAAATTCAAGGGCATGAAAGAGATATAATTCTTTACAAGGCATGCATCTTCAAGGGATATTCTGCATGAAAGGGATATTCTTCTTTAGATAAAGTATGAGTACGTGACAATTAGAAAATAAAATAACAAAGGCATTAAAGGGATATCCTACATGTCAAAAATGGAGAATGTACGCCAAGAGACACCAATTTACTTGGCAAGGCTTTAATGAGCTTTTGATCCAATGGAACAACAATTTTAATAAACCACGGGTTTTGTTCTTTATATATCTCTATAACACGTATGATCATGCAAAATTAAATACTTGAAATAAAATCTTATCCATTTTGTAATATTATGGTAATATTGGTTTGAGCACCAAGGGATATCGTGAACGTTAGAGTGAGGTTCTCTACTATTTATGACTGTTGGATATATATATATATATATATATATATATATATATATATATATATATATATATATATATATAATCAATTAATTTTACTATACTAATATAACTATTGGAACTGTTATGTTTTGCTTTGGACTTGGTCCTTGAATCTCTGGCATATCGGGGTAGGACAAACCTGCACACAGACTTTTCATGGCTTTTATTTCTTTTGTGGTCCTCTCTTAGCTTGAGCTGCATGTGGAAAAGTAGAAAAAAATAAATAAATAAGTTTGCTAAGATATCAAATGATTGAGACTATTTCTGCCATTGGATCAAGATTTGATGCAATTTATTGACTAAATTGCAATCAATTCAAACAGCAAATGAAAGAGAGCCCCAATAAAATCTACTTGTGCGAGCAAACGGACCTTGCACCCTCAGGCATTATACTTTAGCATATGAATCCCATCAACCATAAGGTCCTCTTTCATTTGATGTTGAGAGTAGCTGTAATTCAGTCAACCAAATTGCAGGCAATTCTCATCTACTGCCATCTACTTTTGTTTGATATCCAAACCATCATGAGTTTTATTTAAAAAAAAAAAAACAGAAGTTTTGGCTTCAAATTACATGTTACATGTAAACGAAAGTATCAAAAATTTGAAATTTTGTTTTAGTAACTATTTCAATTTGCCTATTAAACTCTAGAATATCGATACAGAGCAATGTTGAATTTCCTTTTCCTTCTTTACCTTGTATTTTGTTGTGAATTTCCTTAAGCCAAACAAAAAGTAGCACACAACAGCTCGTTATAAACAAGCTTTAAGTAAGAGTCTCATATACCTCCTATAACAATGTCATCTCTGAGTTTTTTTACACTGTTCTCATTTTGTTCCATGTGAGTTTTGATTCTTGACTAATCTATGTGCTTACAAGCAAAGAAGATGAGACCAATTTCAAGTCAAATATAAATCCATAGCTATATTGTTATAGAGAAGCACTAACTTGCATCATTCATGACGCCAAAGTATATGGTTTTCCTATACATAATAAAACATGCATGAAGAACTCTAGATTCTGACAGTTGGAGATTACTAACTTATTTTATTTTATTGGTATAAGTATTGGAACTATCAATAAAATACGTCACTTGTTGATCTTTAGACTCGTTGATCTTTGAATCTGGCATCATGGGGAAGATGCCTCACTTGTTGGTCCTTATATCATTCATTTACCGCAATTCATTGGATATTTTTCATTTGATTTTTTATATTTTTCCGAGGGTAATGTTATTTAGTACTAAACTATTATACAACTGAGATGATGTAATAGTAAAAATCATATTTTTTTTACAAGTGTCGATTCTTCACGGCCACATTATCTCAATTATATAACAATTATAACCATCTATTAAATAACATTACTCATTTTTTAATTGACATCTTTGGTTGTTAGAAATTTCTTTTGAGAAGTGTTATACATTAAATTTTTTTTTTTCAAAAGTTGATTTCCAAATGATACGTCACATTCTTACGAAATTTATTATTTTAAAAAATATGTCATAAACTCTTGAGATAATGACACATTATTTAAGAACTAACTTTTAAAACAAAGAATGCTTAGAATTTTCTTTTCTTTTAATTGTTTTAACATTAACTTACAAAAAATAAAATTAAAATTAAAAAGACTTGAGTGGGGTGGTTCCAGCCCCTTGGGGGTGGTCCGGCCACCCCTAAATGCACCCATTCCCTTTTTTTTTTTTTTTGGGCCAAGGGGGTGGCCGGACCACCCCCTTGGCCACGGGGGTGGCCGGACCACCCCCTTGGCCACGGGGGTGGTTCGACCACCCCCAGATCGGCCAGGGGGGTGGCTGGAGCCACCCTAGCGTTCTCCTCTTTTTTTTTTATTATTATTTTTTAATATTTTGACTTTTAAAAAAAAAATTAAGATAAAAAAATAATTTCTACTACCACGTGTCAATTGGCACTGTAGCTGAAACGGTACCGTTCCAACTACAGTATCGGGCCTGGCTCTTGCCAAACATAGCTGTTGTAGCATTATTGTTAGAAAAGTGAAAGAGTCACGTTTGGCAGGGCATATCGCATACCAATGAAAGACTAATATTAATAATAAAAATAAAATATTTCATAGCTGTCGGTGCAATAATTTAGTACGTCCACACCTACTTTCCTCATCAGAACCTGTGTCGGATGTTCAATTGCTTTCTCTCTTTTTGGTTTGGCTGAACGTGCTTTTCTTGTCCTTTCACTGTCAAAAAGTGAATACCCCATTAATTATAATTGTCTATAGATGAGTGGAGGTGAACAGAACAGTCTCTCGCAATAATTGAAGGAAATCATGGTGATTTCAAACAAGTTTTGAGACGACTACTCATCAAGCTTTCACAATTCACAGGAGAAACTTTCAAAACTGTAAGCATCAACAATTAATAGTCTCAATCTCAACTTCAAAACTTTCATGTTGAATTTTCATCATTTAATGAATATTGAGTTTAGTGCTGAAACTTTCATTTGTTTGTTTGGTGTGTGACTGCATAATGCATATGCATAGGGGTTTGGAAGGGGAGGGGGAGAACACTTTTTTACTTCTAATAAATTTATTTCATCCAGTAAAGCCAAGGCCCAGTGCAAGTGAGTGCTTCTACTGCTTAATAATAGAATATCATCACACAAAAAAAAAAAAACTTCACGAAATTTCAATTACTTGGTTCAAAAATAAGGAAGAAAGGAAACAAACAGACAAGAAATTCAATCCCACTATCGAATAATGTCATGATTTTGATGTAAAAGCAAGAGTTTATTAGAATTTAGTGGGATGCTATAATTTACCTTTTCTATTTTTCCTTTTAGGCAAGTTGCATTTTTCGGATTAGTAATATTATATACCACACCACTATTTCATTATTATTTTATTATGATAGTATTAATTCACCTTTAAATCAATCATTATTAAAGAAAAAAAAATCAATAATAAATTCGCAATGCCATATTAGTATAACTAGCACATAACCGTGCGCTAGATTATTCTTTATAATTTAATTTTAAAATTTAAACACAATCCCATCTTATTTTTCATGTGAAAAATTCTATCATGCATATTTTAACAAAAAAACATATTAAAAGTTATACATCAGTACATTATTGAACATGCATTTTTTTTTTTTGAAGTGTACTGAACATGTACTTAATGACACAATGACACACAAATGGATTAAAATATAAGACCATTGAATTTAGTTTAATTTAAACAATAACCTTAAATCGCCACACTAGACCTTGTCCTGTCTAGTTGTTTTTATTTTATTAATTCACCTTTAAATCAATCCTTATTAAAAAAAAAACAAAAATCAGTAATAAATTCAGAAGATAGGCTATGAACATCTTCCTCTTTTTCTTGATTGTTATTTCTGTTCTATTAAATAGATGACTTATAATTAATTAAAGGACACGAAGGAAGGAGAAAAGTAATTGAAAACGGGTGGGCAAGTGGAGTGATGGACTTGCTAACATTATTAATCTTTCTTTGTTCTATGATCCGTAGTCTGAAAAGGAAAAAGCAGCGGAGAAAATGGACAAAGCAGTCCACACCACACATCGACCTTTCTTTGTTCTATTAATCTTTCTTTGTTCTATCCAAAGAAAAAGTTAAAAGTGAGATAACACCAAAGAACAGAGAATCCAAAGAAAAAGCAGCGGAGAAAATGGACAAAGGAAAAGTTGAAGAAAAAGCAATGAATTGATTCCTTTGCCAACGTTTTTTAAGGTAGCTTTTTTTTTTTTTTTTTTTACAAAATAGTTAAAATATTAAAAATTAATTCAAAATACACAAAATTATTTTATTTTTATTTTATAAAATAATTTAATTTTTAAATTAAATTATTTTAATTTAAAAATATTAAAAATTAATTCAAAATACACAAAATTTATATGATATGACAACTAAAAAGTTGTTAGCGGCCAGCCAAAAAACTAAGAAGTTGTTAGAATATTTTATATTTGTATCATTTTTTTAATAGGTTATTTTCCTTTATTTTAGAATGTTTTCATTCATCTTTTTATATTTTATGTAAGATTTATTTCCTTTCTTAATTAGGTTGTGCTTACTTTAAGGTTTTTTTTATTACTATTTATTATTTCAATATAAATAGAAAATTATGTAATATTATTTTTATCTATTTGCTTTTGTTGGGAAAATTGATAATTATCTGGCAACCAATTTCCCACCAGCCCTTTATGCGAAAGACAAGTTTGGAAAGAAAACACACGAGAACACACACCAATCACACACGTACACAAAGAATTTACGTGGTTTGGCAATATGCCTACATCCACGGGGCGTGATCCGGTCTCCTTATTTACTATTGAGAAATATTGAGTACAATGATACAAGCCTGAGCCGCTCAAGTTTAATATCCCAAACCCAAGCCCTTAACCCCTTGTACACCCCACTCAACTGTCCATCTCAAATACCCAGTAAAGAAAAACTCTCTACATTTTGTAAATGCCACAAAATGCTCTCACCAATTTGGATTTTCCGGATCCCCACTTAACCAAGGACTGCATGTCCTTTTATAGTGGCTTAATCACGAAAAAAGAGGAGAAACAATTCTAGTCTAATTGCTACTGGAAAAACGAAACCATCATGAATACAAAGTCTTTTCATGATGAAGATAAGCATTGCAACCCACATGTTTATCCACACACGTTTTCTCCAAAAAATCAAATTCCAGTTATTCTTGGACTCCTTTTAAAACTAAGGTTATCCTCTTATAGATAAATAGAACTTGAGCCCACCAACTTGAATATTGATATTTTCCAGCAATTATCTTCACACTTGTTGACAATTTGAGCCATTATCAACAATCTCCACCTTGGCGAAAATTTGGCAACCTCCACCTAAGACCTCAGGTCCGCATCTTGATCGATGCCCATCCCAACGCCCTGGGATGTCTTGCAAAACACTGTCTACACCAACAGTAATAATTCTACAAGAATTATCATGCTCCACCATAAAGAGCACATGCACTTAGAATTAAACCATTCCAAGAATTTTCATTTTCGGCACATGTCGAAAAAATCCTGCTGAAAATTATGGTGCAACTTCCATGTTTGGTTCCCTCGGAAGTTCATCAGCCATCGACACCCTTTTCCACCACATACCAGACATAAAAAAAAAACCAAACCAATGTCTCGTATGCAAATGTGGACCCGCTAATAGAACACATCCATTATCCTAACATTTTTTTTTAGCGGTCATGCCAGAGGATGTACATGCCCTTATCAAAGAACATCATCATCTCTTGTTACGAGAGAAACAATATTAGCGTTTTTGGAGCAATCTGCCGAATCTGCTCCTTTCAACGTTTTGTGTAGCCCAGATTGGATGTCATTGACTTGTATTTGCCACAAGCCAAAGTTCATTCTCCCATCGAACCTTTCAATCCCAAACTTCATGGACTGCATTTCTTCTTAACGAGTAAAAATCCCCAACCAAGCTCTGATACCAATTGTTGGGAAAATTGATAATTAACTGGCAACCAATTTCCCACCAGCCCTTTATGCGAAAGACAAGTTTGGAAAGAACACACACCAATCACACACGTACACAAAGAATTTACGTGGTTCGGCAATATGCCTACATCCACGGGGCGTGATCCGGTCTCCTTCTTTACTATTGAGAAATATTGAGTACAATGATACAAGCCTTTAACCCCTTGTACACCCCACTCAACTGTCCATCTCAAATACCCAGTAAAGAAAAACTCTCTACATTTTGTAAATGCCACAAAATGCTCTCACCAATTTGGATTTTCCGGATCCCCACTTAACCAAGGACTGCATGTCCTTTTATAGTGGCTTAATCACGAAAAAAGAGGAGAAACAATTCTAGTCTAATTGCTACTGGAAAAACGAAACCATCATGAATACAAAGTCTTTTCATGATGAAGATAAGCATTGCAACCCACATGTTTATCCACACACGTTTTCTCCAAAAAATCAAATTCCAATTGTTCTTGGACTTCTTTTAAAACTAAGGTTATCCTCTTATAGATAAATAGAACTTGAGCCCACCAACTTGAATATTGATATTTTCCAGCAATTATCTTCACACTTGTTGACAATTTGAGCCATTATCAACAATCTCCACCTTGGCGAAAATTTGGCAACCTCCACCTGAGACCTCAGGTCCGCATCTTGATCGATGCCCATCCCAACGCCCTGGGATGTCTTGCAAAACACTGTCTACACCAACAGTAATAATTCTACAAGAATTATCATGCTCCACCATAAAGAGCACATGCACTTAGAATTAAACCATTCCAAGAATTTTCATTTTCGGCACATGTCGAAAAAATCCTGCTGAAAATTATGGTGCAACTTCCATGTTTGGTTCCCTCGGAAGTTTATCAGCCATCGACACCCTTTTCCACCACATACCAGACATAAAAAAAACCAAACCAATGTCTCGTATGCAAATGTGGACCCGCTAATAGAACACATCCATTATCCTGACATTTTTTTTTAGCGGTCATGCCAGAGGATGTACATGCCCTTATCAAAGAACATCATCATCTCTCGTTACGAGAGAAACAATATTAGCGTTTTTGGAGCAATCTGCCGAATCTGCTCCTCTCAACGTTTTGTGTAGCCCAGATTGGATGTCATTGACTTGTATTTGCCACAAGCCAAAGTTCATTCTCCCATCGAACCTTTCAATCCCAAACTTCATGGACAGCATTTCTTCTTAACGAGTAGAAATCCGCAACCAAGCTCTGATACCAATTGTTGGGAAAATTGATAATTAACTGGCAACCAATTTCCCACCAGCCCTTTATGCGAAAGACAAGTTTGGAAAGAAAACACATGAGAACACACACCAATCACACACGTACACAAAGAATTTACGTGGTTCGGCAATATGCCTACATCCACGGGGTGTGATCCGGTCTCCTTCTTTACTATTGAGAAATATTGAGTACAATGATACAAGCCTGAACCGCTCAAGTTTAATATTCCAAACCCAAGCCCTTAACCCCTTGTACACCCCACTCAACTGTCCATCTCAAATACCCAGTAAAGAAAAACTCTCTACATTTTGTAAATGCCACAAAATGCTCTCACCAATTTGGATTTTCCGGATCCCCACTTAACCAAGGACTGCATGTCCTTTTATAGTGGCTTAATCACGAAAAAAGAGGAGAAACAATTCTAGTCTAATTGCTACTGGAAAAATGAAACCATCATGAATACAAAGTCTTTTCATGATGAAGATAAGCATTGCAACCCACATGTTTATCCACACGTTTTCTCAAAAAAATCAAATTCCAGTTGTTCTTGGACTCCTTTTAAAACTAAAGTTATCCTCTTATAGATAAATAGAACTTGAGCCCACCAACTTGAATATTGATATTTTCCAGCAATTATCTTCACACTTGTTGACAATTTGAGCCATTATCAACAACTTTCACTATCTTTTCTTTCTTGTTTATATTTTATATATATTTCAACATAAAAACTTTACCGAACAAACCCGACAATTTAAAAACACAACCTTTTAAAATACATTTAAACATTTGATAAAATTATAATTTGATAATTAAAATAGTAGTTTGATCATTTAAATTGTGAATAAAAATTATGTTTTTACGTTTTTAAATTAATATTTTTGTAAAGCATACTAACAACAAACAAGACTATTTTTTTGAGAGCGGTATAAGTAATCTAAAATTCACACACTTTTTTATATGGGACTAAAAATTATCATCGGATATAAAAACAGAATAGTAGACGTAACAACGAAAGTGCACACCCACCTTCCGCTATCAAATCATATGTCGGTAATGGTGAAATCTGTCTTGTGCTTTTATTGCAGACAGGAGTAAACAAGTTCCAAGCTTTCACAGAAGAATTTGGTTAATTTCAAGGACAATGCTTTGGAAAAAGAGAGATATATTAGACTTTAAAAAAAATAAAAAAGAGAGCCGTTTATGGCCTACCAGCTAAAGAAAATAGAAAAAAAAAGGAGGAAAGTAACATGATAATAATCTCATGAACATGCTTTAGAAAAAGAGAGTGAAATAATGGTGATTTGAAAAATAATGGTACGGTGAACAGCCAGCAAGGGTCCCAAACAACCCTTGTTCAGTTGATGGTCTATCTTTTGCTTTTACACCAAAGAGCCAGCTAGGGTCCCACAAACAACCCATGTTCGCCAAAGCAATTTGACTTGTCTTTGGAGTAAACAAGTTTTGAGGGTACCACTCAATAATCTCATCAAGCCTTCACAGAAGAAACCAATTACTTCTGCTTTGAGAGTGCTTGGCTCTACACATTTTATCGTCTTTCTTGATTCTTTCAGGAAAAAATGGCAGAGCCCGTCTTTTCTGCGTTCCTCGGAGTCCTGTTTGACCGTCTGGCGTCTCCTGAGTTGCTCAACTTTTTTCGCCGGGAGGGACTTGAAGAAAAGGTGGACAAGTTGAGCAAAATGTTGTCCAAAATTGAAGCAGTGCTTGATGTTGCGGAAAAGAAGCAAGATAATCGCGTGGCGGTGAAAAAGTGGCTCGATGATCTCAGAGACTTGGCTTATGATGCGGACGACGTACTGGATGAGTGTGCAACGGAAGCTCTGCGACGCAAGGTGATGGGAGGAGATGATCAGGCCACCACAAGTAAGGGACGCAAACGCAAGTTTGCTTCTTTCATAACTGGTTTCACTCTAAGTGCTGTTTTGACCAACACCAGGCTGGGGTCAGAGATGGAGGGGATCATTGCTCGATTCAACGAGATGGTGCAGCAAAAAGATGATCTGAAATTGAGTGAAAATGTTGGTAGGAGGTCATCCACAAGAAGTCAGACAGTGGCCCCAACTTCTGTAGTGACCGAAGCTCATGTTTTTGGCAGGGAAAAAGATAAAGAGGCTCTACTTCAATTTTTGGTGGGCGAAAAACGTAGTGATGCTCAACTCTCTGTGCTTCCTATAATTGGCATGGGGGGTATGGGTAAGACTACTCTTGCTCAGCTTCTGTACAATGATGAACAAGTGCAAAGCTTTTTTGAGCTCAAAGCATGGAGTTGTGTTTCCGAAGATTTTGATGCTGTGAGGGTGACCAAAACAGCTCTACAATTTTTCTCCTCTGAAAATTGTGAGGGTAAGGATCTAAGTTGGTTGCAAGAGAAACTGAAGGCGAATCTAAGAGGGAAGAAGTTCCTAGTGGTTTTGGATGATCTATGGAATGAGAACTACCAGGATTGGACTCGTCTGCGTGCTCCTTTTGAAGCAGGGGCTCCGGGAAGTACGATTCTCATCACTACTCGCAATCGTGGAGTTTCATCAAAGGCGGGTACCATTCCAACTTACCCTTTGAATGAATTGTCAAATGATATTTGTTTGTCCATATTGGCCCATCATGCATTGGCGACAAGAGACTTCAGTGCATATCCAAACCTTCAAGATATTGGTGAGGAACTCGCTAGAAGGTGTAGAGGCTCTCCTCTGGCAGCGAAAGTACTCGGAGGCGTCTTACGCAGTAAAGTAGATCCTGCAGATCGTGATGGGTGGGAAGATGTGTTGAATAGCAATTTATGGGATATAACAGAAGTGAAAAAAGAAATTGCACCAGCTCTTATGTTAAGTTATTACCATCTCCCTTCAGATTTGAAGAGGTGCTTTGCGTATTGTTCAATACTCCCCAAGGACTACGAATTTAAGGAGAATCAGTTGGTTCTACTATGGATGGCAGAAGGTTTAATTAAGCCACGGGAAGAGAAAAAACAAATGGAAGATTTTGGTAGGGAGGATTTTCATAATCTATTGTCGAGGTCATTTTTCCAACGATCATTCAACGATGAATCAAAATTTGTGATGCATGACCTCATCAATGATTTGGCTCAACATGTTGCAGGAGATATATGCTTTAGAATGGAAGACAAAGTTGGGGGTAATAGTGGAAGGAAACCTTCTAGAAAGACTCGACATTCGTCTTACTTGGCTGGTATGTATGATGGCATTAAAAAATTTGAGGTCTTTAATGATCTCATTTATTTACGAACCTTCATGCCTTTTAATCTTTCATATAAAAATATTTATGAACAATGTAACTTGACTCGTAATGTTCCTTTTAAATTGTTGCCAAAATTAAAACGCCTAAGGGTGCTCTCTTTGAATGGATACAACATACATGAGCTACCAGAATTGATTGGTGATCTGAAGCATCTAAGGTTCCTCGACCTTTCTCACACTCAAATAAGAAGCTTGCCTGAAACAGTAGGCACTCTTTACAATTTACAGACATTGATATTGGAGGATTGTTCTTCTCTAAAGAAATTGCCGTCAACGTTTGGAAACCTACTCAACTTGCGACATCTCAACATTCAAGGAGCACATGAATTGGAAGGAATGCCTCCGCAAATCAGTAAATTAACTTGTCTCCAGACATTGCCTCGTTTAATTGTTGGAAAAGATAGTTGTTCCGGGGTAAAATTGTTAGGGCCTTTGTCGCATCTTCGAGATACACTTTGCATATCCAGATTGGAAAATGTGATTAATCCTGGGGATGCAAGGGACGCCAGGCTATTTGAAAAGAAATATCTCTCTGGGGTGTCATTTGAATGGAGTCAGAACATGGATGAGTCAAACGGCAGAGCACATGAATTAGAGGTACTTAACATGCTAAAACCTCACGAGGGTTTGAAAGTGCTCACCATCAGCAACTATGGTGGTACAGAATTTCCAATGTGGTTAAAAGTTCCTTCATTTTCTAATATGGTACACTTGAAGATTGAAAGTTGTTCAAAGTGCACATCATTACCCGCGGTGGGCAAATTACCATCACTCAAAGAGGTTTTCATTAATGGAATGGGCAGTGTGAAAAATATTGGTCGCGAGTTTTATGGGAAAGATTGCTCACAACCTTTTAGATCCTTGGAAACTTTGCATTTTTATGATATGCAGGAGTGGAAGAATTGGAGTCCTTTTGGAGAATTCCCAAAATTGCGTAAGCTTTCTATTAAACGGTGTCCAGAATTGAAGGGTAAGTTGCCAAACCACTTTCCTTTATTAGAAAATATTGTGATAGAGGAAAGTAGGCAGTTGGTGGTTTCAATTTCCAGCTTTCCAAAGCTTCGCATTATAGAAATTGAGGGATCCAAAGGTGTGGTGTGTGGAAATAAGGTTGACTTCAAGTCGCTAAGGTTCTCATCTCTTTCAACAATTTCAGAGTTCACATGTCAAATAGAAGAGTTCACTATGGGAGGAGTGACAAATGTTGAAGA
Organism: Corylus heterophylla; assembly: GCA_016403345.1. Classification (NCBI taxonomy): domain Eukaryota; kingdom Viridiplantae; phylum Streptophyta; class Magnoliopsida; order Fagales; family Betulaceae; genus Corylus; species Corylus heterophylla. The sequence goes on from CM028139.1 coordinate 5,057,245, forward strand.
TTTAACTATTAAAAAATGTGGGGAGTTGACAAATATGCGGTTAAATGACGTGGAATTACTACAACATCTCCCATCCAAACTGAGAAAAATCTGGATTGAATGGTGCGAGGCCTTGGAATCTTTACCCAAGGCAATGATGGACAACAGCATGCATCTTGAGGAGGTTGATATTTGTGAGTGTAGTTCATTGACTCACTTTGCAATAGGGCAACTACCTCCAACTCTAAAGCGGCTAACGATAAAGAAGTGCAACAACATGCAGATTTTGGTGGATGGGGATGATATCAACAAATTTTGGTGGTGCAGCAAATCTCTTCTTGAGTACTTGGAAATTTGGCGGTGTCCATCCCTCAAATCCTTAACGTCAAGTGGAGAATTACCAGCAACACTTAAATGCCTCAAAATTGATTATTGTGATAGGTTGGAGTCGATAGCGAAGAGCTTCCATGACAACTCGTCTCTTAAAGTCATTAAGATCTCCTATTGTAACAACCTTAAATCCTTACCCATGGGCATACACAAGCTCAGCCATCTACATCATTTTTTTATTGTCGGATGTCCCATTCTTGATTCCTTCCCAGACAACGGGCTGCTCCCTACCAACCTGAAAGCACTTAAGATTGAGGACTGTAAGAAAATCCAAGCCCTGCCCAACTTCATACACAGCCTCACCTCTCTTCAAAAATTGAAAATACTGGATTGTCCAAACATTTTATCATTTCCGGAAGTAGGTTTCCCCACCAACCTAACATCACTTTCTATTTATGACACTTTTGAGGGGGAATTGTCTAAGCTTACCTCTCTTAAAGAACTTGTAATTTATAGTGACTCTTCGCATCTGGTGTCCTTTCCAGAGGTGATGCTACCTGCCTCTCTAACGAGCCTCACCATTGCAAACTTCCCGGATCTGGAATGCATCTCTTCCAAATGCTTTCAATTCCTCGCCTCTCTTAAAGAATTGCGTATCATGTGGTGTGAAAAGCTCACGTCCTTTTGCCAGGATGGCCTGCCTCCCTCACTCACGAGTCTTTGTATCCATAGTTGCAGCAAGTTCACGTCCTTTTGCCAAGATGGCCTGCCTCCCTCACTCAAGTCTCTTTATATTAGCGACTGTGAAAAGCTCACGTCCTTTCTAGAGGATGGACTACCTCTCTCACTCCTGCTACTTTCAATTGACAACTGTCCTCTGTTGATAGAACACTGCAAAGGACGAGAGTGGTTCAAGATATCCCACATCCCTGTCGTTTATATCGATGATGCATAATTCTATAAACTAGAAGAGGAGAGTCAGTGAATCCGAGTTTCGTTTATATGCAAGTCAAGTTTCAAGAATCCAAGGTCAGTTTATTTCCACATCATTTCTTTTACATATTGATGGGATGTTCATCTATCACCCATAATGGTTGGAATCATGGACTGCCTATCTTCTTCCCAACAACACTTGTTCATTATCTTCTTCTTCTGCTTCTTTTTTTTTTTTTTGTCTAAATGTTGGCGTTGGGTTTGCTGAACGTTGCTATTGCTTTTGGGTTTGCACAATAGGATCACAGGTGTTTGATAAAATGTCCAATCGACCACGAAGAGAAAGGAGGCCTCCAAATATTGAGTTTTTCATTACTAATTGGCGTATTGCTGGTTATTATATATTTTACCAATCATAGGTATGAAACTTGATTTTGATTATTTGTTAATGTTGGCATCCATGTTGTGACAGCAGCCATACTAAGGAACATTTATCATATTAAGTAAAAGGATTGATAATATTCTTCATTTAATTTTCTAGAAGAATAAGTAGAATGGATTATCCTAATGTTCATTCATTTTATTTGTTTTTTGGGTCTAAATTGGCTTTGGGTTTGCTGAACGTTGCTATTTTTTATGGGTTTGCACAATTGGATCACAGGTGTTTGTTCAATTGTCCAAGCAACCACGTAGAGAGAGAGGAGGCCTCCGAATATTGAGTTTTTCATTACTAATTAGGTTGTGGCAGGTTGTTACAGACTTTACCAATCACTAAGACCCTCCAAAAATAGGTATGTAACTGGATTTTGATCCCTTGATAAAGTTTGCATCCATGTTGTAACTGGATTAATATTGTTCATTCATTTAGTTTTCTAGCTAGGAGAATAAGTAGAAGGGATTATCCTAACAGTGTATTTCCATGAACAAACTGATCCGGATTATGAATTTAAAGAGACATGTTTTACTGCTCATTCAATTATTTTTATTTCTAAGAAAGTTTTGCATCCAAATAGATACATAAATTATTAAATTCTATTTTAATTGATGGGGAAAATATTCTTCATTGTTGATTCTCACTAGGACAATAGTTGGATTAAGAAGTTTTGCTCTATAGGTACACATCTCTAATTATTATTTCTTCATCTTCGATGCTTGCAGATGGTTCAAAATGCTGGTGCTACCTGAAATACCCGCCATGCGGAAGAGTTGTTTGTTCTTTTGTTGCTAATGTGTTGTTTTCTGTCTTTCCTAAAATGAACAATTTGTGCAGTCCCCTTGTATTGTTTTTATTAGAGATGTGCAACTTTATTTTGCAGTATTGGTTTCCAATTTTGGTTTGCTTTTCTAGACTTTGAGTTCCAACAGCCTCACTTAAGTCAAGTAATTCCTAAAAAAACAGCACACAATTAATGTGCTCCGACTTCTATCTATTATGATTTCGATAATAGTTATACTACAATCGTATCCTACTAAAGAAACACCAAAATCCAAAGCACCAACCAAGTTTAAATGGTAATTTCATACACTCATTTTAAATTATTTTGCTAAAATTCCACTTGCCCCAAAAATGTATTTATTTCTAAATTCTCAATCACAAACATAAAATTGTTATCTGCCAACCTTTAAAAGCCAGCCAATGGTCCTAACCCAGCTTGAAACAAATGCATAATCTGGATTTAGGTAATTCTATACCATATATCAGCTTTTTGTGTATCAGATCTGATGAGGTTTGCATATATACAAAATGATAGTTCAAAAAGGTTATTATGAGGATTACCAAATAATTAAGCTGATTGAATATATATCTCAATATCACAAATATCTCAATTATAGGAAACAAAACACAATTAATTCATCCCTTGGATTTTGCAATATAAAAGCAATTCTCCTAGCCCGGCCCCAAAGTACTTTGTCAGCATTAATTAGCCAGGTGTGGTTGCGCTTTAAGTATCATTAGTCTCAATCTCAACTTCAAAACTTTCATGAATATTGAATTTTCATCATTTAATGAATTAAGTTAATTGTAGATAAACAAAATCTTTTGTGCTGCATATAAATGAGTTTAATGGAGGTGGATGGAATTTCAATTATGATTCTGTGTATGATAGATATCTAGCTCAGGCTGCTTAAGGTTTTGCTTAATTCTATGATGAGAAAACTATAAATATAATGTGCTTAGAACTTTCATAGTTGTAGCTGGCAAAGTCATCTTGGTATTATTTATATTTAAAGGATTATAACTTTGACGAATCCTTTGATATTATTTTTGTATAATATTAGTCTATTTACCAATGTCAAGTCAAATAGGAATCCTCATCATTAAATATATAGTTTTTCCTACCCCCCCCCCCCCCTCATTCCCAAAACAAAAAAGTACAAAAAAAAAGAAAAAGAAAAAGAAAAAAGATGGATTAGAGAACTCCGGATTCTGATTAATTTTGCCAATTGATGCTTTAATGCCTTGATTCCTCGCCAAATACCTTTGTGTTGCAAATTGGACATATCTGACAAAAACACAGGAATATAAGATCAGTCCTTCAAAGGATCTTTACTAGAAACAAATGCCATCAAAGGATATTTCCTCTCTTCTAAATGGTTGTAAATAAACCTTTCAAGTAACTTTCAATATTCTTTTTGTGTAACAAACATCCAAGAATGTTGTAACTTGTAAGTGATTCAAAGAATCCATACCCTGTATTTTAACCTTAACCGTATTCTACTACAATTACTTTTGAAAAATAGGCACTTACCATCTGCATTACACTTCATTGCAATTTCATGAAGTATACCTATCACAATTGTCTTTTTGCAACTACTAGATACTATAATGTACTCAGCAAGAGAAATTTGCAATATACCATGCATTAAGAACTACCTCAAAGTATAATTCCACCTGTTTTTCATGTAACTTCAACAATATTTTGAGTTTATGTTACACATAATTTTCATCAACAACCCTTTACCATAAGAAGCTTATAATTGTTGAACTCTTAAACTATTGTTGCTTCAGGAAAATATAAACTATATTAAAAGCACGAACTTTAAAGATAATTTTGTTAGACACTCTGTGTGACGACCCGCTAGATTGAAACGAGACTATTTTTTTTTTTTTTTAACATACCCACAACGCAGATTGTCACAGTGGCATGGCGATACCATAGTATGCCATGAACCCGTGCATTAACTTGTTTGACAATATCATATGCCACACAGAGCTATATGCACATCAAAAATTCATCAGAGTTTATATACTTGCAGCAGAATATAAATAACTTAAGATATAATGTAACACATCAGAGCTGATTAATACATCTAAGTGATTAAAGTTTACATACAAAAGAATGGCTATACAAAAGTGTCACATGCGACACGAGCCATATACAAAATAACAATGTCTAAGCATATACATGTAAGCTCTACAAAAAGGGGCTATTATCTAGTCCAACAAAATAACATTTGATGCAACTATGCTTCAAACGTTGTAGTAACCCAAATACATAGCTCTTTGGGTCATCCTCAATAATCCCGCTTTGCATCAACATTAACCACATCGCCTGCACCACGGGGATCAACACCACTCATGATGCAGGCGGATTTGTGAGCCCGCCGTCTCCATGAAATAGAGACGCTCAGTAGTATAGAAATTACTAGGCTTTTCAAATAACCATCATTTGAAAATATACTTACAATTTAATTAGCTTAACAATAAAACATATTGATAGTCATCATTATCACAAAATCATATGCTATGCATGCTCATGCAACATCATCTTTTCATATCATCCATACATATACATATATAACATCATCTCCTCATAACATCCGCCATGCATATATACATAACATAACATCATCTCCTCATAACATCCACCATACATATATACATAATATAACATCATCTCCTCATAGCATTCACCATACATATACATATATAGCATCATCTCCTTCATAACATCCACCATACATATATACATAACATAACATAACATAACATCATCTCCTCATACATTCGCCATATATATACATATATAACATCATCTCCTTCATAACATCCGCCATGCATATATACATAACATAACATCATCTCCTCATGACATTCGCTATGCATATATACACCACATAACATCATCTCCTCATAACATTCGCCATGCATATATACATAATATAACATCATCTCCTCATAACATTCGCCATGCATGTATACATAATATAACATCATCTCCTCATAACATCTACCACACATCTATACATAATATAATATCATCTCATTTATATCATCCATGCTCATGCTCATGCTCATGCTATAAATGCTCATAGGCTATTTTATGAATCATTTCATAGAATCATACTCATGACATAAACATCATTTTATCTCATAAACTCATAAAAGCTCATAGAAACCTTTCATCAAATATTTCATGAAACATTATTAAATTGGCAAATGCATCACAAGACTCATTTTAAACCTTAAAATATAGTATCTTTTGCCCAGTAAGTAAAATACTTACCTTGTTTAGTTGAGTACCCTCCAGTGAACTCTTGACTCAACCGCGATACACCTAAGCATTTACAACATAAACACATAATTAAGCTCTATTCTTAGCTTAACAACTCATACTCTATATAAAGATACTTGAGCACCACAAGTATCACATTCTATAGGTCATCCCAAATCTATTCAACTAAAGCCCTTAAAATCCTTTACTTACATTTAATACATATATATACGCTAATGCATTAATTATCTAATAACTTAGTTACATTGAACTATGATTCTACATCGTAATATGTTAAATCACTAAATCTTGAGGCCTATACATACACTCTAGGTTAAGCATTACACTTAATCCTATAATTATCAATTTCCATGGAACCCATGAAAATCTAGGATTAATTAACACTTTAAATATAATTAACTCATTCAAACAACATTCTTAGTGTTCACACACCTAAAACCCCAAATTAATACAATCCATATAAAATTAGGGTTTATGCCCATATTTTACCAATAAGTAAAATTAGAGTTTCAACCTATAAATTAAATAACCCAAAACTTGAATAATGCATAGCAATCTACTACACATACAAGCCCCACATTAATTTTATGAATTAGGTTTTCTTATCAAATTTCTCCAATTTTCGAGCCTAATTAAAAATCCTCCAAATCATTGTGATTTCAAGCTTGGAATCCAATGGGTAGAACAAAACCTTAAAGAGAAACTAAAGATTTTAACAATATAACAAAATCCCCAAAATTCCTCTCAAGAACCCTAATTTTCGGACCCAAATCAAAGCCTCACAAATCTACACAATTTCTAGCTTCTAATCTCATGGGTAACACGAAAATTACAAGGAAAGACTAAAGATTTTACCTCTCAAGCACCCCTAGCCGGAACCCCCTTCAAATTTCGTCACTTTCCTTTTCTTTTCTTTTTCTCCTTTCTCCTTCTCCTTCTTCTTTCTCTTTCTTTCTCCCAGCCAGCAGTACCCCTCTCTCTCTTTCTCTCAATCTGCAGCCCTTTCTCTCCCAATCTAGGCCATGTGTGTGGGTTTGTGGAAGGAGAAAGAGTGAGGGAAAAATGGGAAAAAGGGGCTGCTGTGTGTGTGTGCGTGAATGAGGAGTGAGGGAGAAAGAAAGAAAGGAGGAAAGAAGGAAAAAATGGGGGAAAAGTGGCTGCTGCAGGGGGCCCACCAAAAAGCTTATATTATTATTATTTTTTGCATTTTTCTTTTAAAACCAATGAGATAAGGTATCTCCAATGGCCAATAAAAATTTGACATGTGGCATATGATAAGATTCTATTTCTATTATTCTAAATCATTTTATGTTTTATCTCATTAATTAATTTAGATTACTATGAAATTATTAATAACAAACTTAATAATTATCTTGGGCGTTACACTCTGCCAACCTTTAAACGCCAGCCAATGGTCCTAACTCTTGACTCTTGAATCAAATGCATAATTCAAATATATATGACCCAAAAGGCAAATTAAGACAACAAAAAATTAAGGGATGGAATTCAAATATATCCTGCATATTAGGCTTCTGGGTTTTCTTCAATCAAATTGCTGATCAGCCACATTCAATAACCCTGCAGAAGAATTAAAAAGCAATTAAAAATCACTCTGTAAGAGGAGTAACTATTAGTACTGGGTACCGCTAATTCTTGTCTAAGCTAACAAGAATTAGCGGTACCACAGAAAAATATAGAAGCACACTTGTCTAAGCTGACAAGAGAAACTTTCACATTCTTCAGAACCCAAAACCAAATACAACACAACATTCATAATTTTCCTTTCCTTTTAGTTTACTCAGCAACCAAACGGCGGATAACAGAAAAAGTTTTCCAAAACGTTTTCTTTCATCAAAATCTCTCGGCTAAAGCTAACATGCCAACCATATATTTCGTTGTTATCATGTAACTGCTAAAGTTGAAAACTTGGAATGCTTTTTATAGAATTAGATGAATGATCATTGAAAAGAAGCCATTATATTTTTTTCTTCTCGTTTCATTCAAATCAATTGAAGGTCGATGTAACAAATGAACAGCAGGTTTGAAATATTGCCACGTAGGAGGACAAAACAATCAAACATCAGTAGTATAATTTGTGAATCTAAGTCCCCTGTCCACATTGACTTGGATTTCACAATTGCCTGTTAAAAAGAGCATGAGGAGTAGGAAGTATGTGTTAGTGTATCTACTACATCTTTATCTTTATCTTGCTGTTCTACCTTTTCTTTTTCTTTTTCTAATTATCTTGCTGTTCTTCATAATCTAATATGAGATGATGAGATGAAGATTGTCCCTACAATTACTCGTTTGACAAATTGCCTACAAAAGATAAACAATCAACTATAACCACAAAAATATCAGTTTCTGTAAAATTTGAGATTATCGTGTTAGATCATAACTAATTTTTTAAAATATTTAATTTTTTTATTAATATTCTATCAATTAAAAAAATCAAACAAATATCCTCGCAAGGTAGTGGTTGGAAATTGGAGATTTAGAGGAAAGCAATGTGAAAGAAAAATATTCCTTTTCCCCTCTCCCATATTGAATAGAAAATAAAATAAAAAATAAAAAGAAAAGAAGTGATAATGGGTTGTCAACCGCACATCTCTTGTGGTAACCAAGGCCACACACAAATTTGTTTTTAGGGATGTTCTTTTCTTCCCTTTATTTTGTTTGGACATAAATTTCTCTCAAATTGGCTTAGAAAATATTTTCTTCAATCTAATCTAATGAGTGACAAGCGTCATCTCTCATCTAATTTTTTTAATATTTATAACAGTCATTTATTGTCCTTTTGTCGTAGAATAAAGACTTATAGCCTTTAGTCCACATGCCGGTCGCTTACTCTATAGAAGTGGGACATGGGTTCAGCTCTAGATATAAGATAAATTAGGGGCTTGTTTGTTAAAGGGTCTTGAAAAAGGCAAAGGCAACCAACTTTTTCATTTTTCAACATTCTCTTACTATTTGCATTACATCAATCACTTTTTATTACTATTCAAATAAAAAATTCACTGCAAAACAAAAATTTTTATTATTCCATACCAAGCATTCTTACTTTTTCACTTTCCTTTTTTTTTTTTAAAAAAAAAAAAACATTTTACTATTTTTTTTAATATCAATCAATTTTTGCTACAGTTTCGAACCGAAACGAAATCGTTTATCAAACAAACCCTAGTTAATACTTGTGGTGAAGTCTCTCCTTCTTTTGTTGGATTGCTGGCCTACCCTTTATTATTAGTTAATTTTGTTTTGTCCCCATTCCCTGTCAATCAATTTTTTCCTTATATATCACCTTTCTGACCATAAGAGAGAGCAAGTGGGATAAAGATTCCCTCAAATTTCAAATCATGTCACGTCAACTTTGTCTGATATCACGAATTGATGTTTGTGATATTACTTTTAGGGCATGATTGCGATTATATTTGAGGACTTTAAAAGTGCGTTTATCACTCTAAAAACTCATTTGAAAAAAAAAATCACATGTTTGGTAAAAAAAATTCAAAGCACTTTTGAATATCACAAAACTTAAAAATGATCAAAACTCACTTTTGGTAAAAGCTTAAAATGAAGCTTTTGCAAAAAAAAAAAAAAAAAAGTTTTATTTTTTATTTTATTTATTTTTACTTAAAAGTTCTATTTTTCAAATGCAATCACAGAAAAAGCCTTTAAGAATTATCCACACGTTAGCATTGCTCTAACTTATTTGATACTTTTTATGTAATTAGAACCATGCACTTGTATGTTATTTAATTTGTTTGTGCGAATTATTGTTTAGTATTAATGTTAGAAGTTTAATTCCTCGTTGAATATTTAAATGTAAAATTTAAACAAATAAACAAAATGAGAAATTTTACTTTAGACCCCTGAATTACCTAACGTTTTGAAAAGATAACTTAAAATTTAAAAACTCTCAATTTGAATACCTAAACTTTCAATTTGAATCAATTGACTCACTTCTGTCAAATTCAGTCGTTAACCCATAACAAAAGTGGTTAAAAATACTAAATTACCCTTCATTTTAATTTTTTTTTTTAAAAAAATTAAGTGTAAATTTGGAATTTTTTTAAAAAAAAATAATAAAAAAATCAAGTGTATAAATGTCATTTTATCACTTTTAACGTTTAAAATCTGACGAATGGGGGTTAATTGATTCAAATTGAAAGTTCAAATGTTCAAATTGAGAGTTTTTAAATTGTACAGAAATTTTCTCCAAACTAGTTTGTAAGAAATAACTTCCAACCCTTTTTTTTTTTTTTTAAAGAAAAGAGTGATTTCTTTAGATAGAAAAACCAAAATAAACACATCGCTCTACAGCCCATTTAAAATAGTGTCAAGTGTCTATAAACATTTAAATGATATATTAAATTCTTAACATCATTACTAACAGTTTACTAACTTAAACTAAAATTTAATGTGTCTTTTAAATGTTTATAAACACTTGACACTATTTTAAATGAGTTGGAAGATATTTTCTCTATATTAGTTTTGAGAAATTTTTTATCCTTTTAAATTTTAATGAGGTCTTTTCAAAATGCGCGATAGTTTAAAATGAAATTTTCCCTATATATAAAGAAAGAGAAATGAGAAAGATTACCATAATATATAAAAAGAAAGAGGAGAAATTAGAAAGATTAATTATTAGAAAGAAAAAAAGTAACTAAAAATCCTCGATCTATTAAAATTGTGCAAGTGGACGTAGAGAGTTTTTGGATTCGATTGAATGTAGCCAACCGTGATGGACCGACTCCACAGTCCCACACCACGTGATCGAAACAAAGGATTATTCAAAGAAAAAGAAAAGTCTCCTTGGCCCCACCATCAATCAATAGACCTGCCATGCCATCTCAATGTATAATGTGTTTCCACAGGAAGAGTATTCACGTCGGATTCATTAAATTTTTGGGTTAAATTTATTTATTTATTTATTTATTTTTGTTAGGGTTTAATTTTTATTACAGGAGGTCTCTGTAATTTTGATAAAGATTAAATTAGTCTTTCCGTCCGGTAGTTGACTTAACAGAAGTCTACGTCATTGGCATGTTGACCAATTAAAATTCGACACTTAGCATAAGTGGTCATGTTATCAGTGATGACATGGCACAAAATTAAATTTTTTATTTTTTATTTTTTAAAAAATATATATATATTTTTTCAAAAAAAAAAAAAAAATTGTGGGTGGCTTGGTGCCCAAGGGGGTGGCCGAAACCACCCGATGGGTGCTTGAGGTGGCTCGGCCACCCCATGGAGCCAAGGGGGTGGCCGGAACCACCCGCAATGATGGTTTGGGCCACCCCCTTTGTAGCGCCCCGACTTTACTTAATGAAAAATAGTAGTGCTTAGTGGGAATTGGGATTTCCACTTTTGTCTTTAATTAAGTAAAGTCTACCACCTGCCATGTCATCAAGTATAATGTGTTTCCACAGGAAGAGTATTCACATCAGATTCATTAAATTTTTTCTTTATATTTGTTTAAACAAAAATTTAAGTGTGTTGTCTCATTTAAAAAATTTATTTTGATGGTCAGCCTACATTTAAAAATTTAAATGTTAAGAAATTATTTGATGGTCTAAAATTTATTTTACTGCATTTAACACCCATATAGTTAGGGACGGAGCCAGCTTTAAAAATAGATAAAGGCCAAGGGTTAAAACTTTTAGCTAGTAGGGGTCAATTGGCAAAAAAATATATATATCTTTATTATTATTATTATTATTATTATTACCTTAAAATTTTTTTCTAGCAATTTGGGAGTGGGGGCATGGCCCCTTCCGGCCCCCTAGATCCGTCCCTGCATATTATATATTATGTCATTTAAAAATTTTAATTAACATGCTAATATATTCTTCACACAACAATATGTATATTATTAAATTTATAAAATTTAATCTAGATCACAAATTAGTTCATCTTCAGTGCCGGCTCAAGGGTAAGGCCTAATGATAAGGTGTTTTAGAAGCCCTCCCCACCCCCAACAACAAACAAAAGGTGTTTTCTATTAAATTTGTTAAAAATGAAATGCCTCAAGAAAAATAAAATGAGATGAGGTCATTTGACACGCTATGAGGGTTTAAAAAAAAATGACGGAGTGTTTAGAACCTTAAAATATTCCAAACTAATGCACGACTCATTTTCTTTTGTATTCTTGATCTTCCGATCTTATTTTATTTCATCATTTCTAATGATTTGCTGTTTGGTTCTATCGTACGTTTTTTATTACTTGATATTTACCATCAGACTTTGTTATTTTAGTTAGTCGTTGCTACAAGTTCCGATCACTTAATTAATATCACCTTGCCGTTTATTTTAGCACATAACTAATTAAATCATAAAAGATAAAATAGATTAGTCATATTATTTATTGAGAATAATATATTAACAAAAATTGAACATGAAAACTTGATTAGTAATTCTACATCTCAAAAGCTGTAAGACTGATTTTTAAATTGACTTTTTTTTTTTTTTTAAGATCTAATATAAAAATGTTATATTAATATTTTAAAATGGAAAGGCATCCTTTCTACTTTTTGTCATGTGTTGATATTTATTTTACTTGAAAATGAAATAGGAAGATTGTTGCCCATTTCGTGGATATTGATTTAGAAAAAGAAAGATCGATGACCTACAATCAATAAATCCTGGATCCATATATAATTGTGCATGTGGACGTAAAAGCCTACGTGAATAATTTGTTTCTATGCATAGCGAAGAGAGAGAGAGTTTTGGATGGGATTGAATGTGGCCAACTGTGATGGACTCCCCAGTCCCCACCACGTTATCAAAACAAATCAATTCAAGCCCGCCACCCGGGAAACGTACACTATGCATACTCATCAATATATATAAAATTTTAATTTTAAGATTTTTTTAATAAATTTTTAAAATTTATTATATTATATAGGGATAAATATAAAATTGGTCCGTGTGATTGGTCTAAATTACAAATCACTCCATGTAGTATAAAAAATAATTTATATGTCCCCAAGGTATGCCAAAATAACAATTTACTCTCTAAAATTAATTTTCGTTAAGTAAATTAATAAAATCTGTCACTTTGACACGTCATTTCTTTTTAAACTATTCGTATGGGAACAAATATTTATGTGTTTAATTTACTTAGATTAAACAATGAGTAATGTTATTCATCACCCGCCATCGCGTTTTCGAAACACATAAAAGATAATTAAGCATTGAAACATGATGTGAAATGATTTATTTTATGGTTACAGAAAAATAAATAAATAAAAATAAATAAATAAAAAATTTATTGCATTGAATGTTGAGTGAAAGATTTTATTTTTATTTTTTTATTCATAAAACGAAAAGATTATGTTTATTATTCTCTGTATTTTTTATCGAAGAAATATAATCAAGCATTGAACTTAATTTGAGGATTTATTTTATTAAGATTTTTCTTTTTTGTATTCGTAAAAAGAAAAAAAAAATTGTTTATTTTGCTACGTATTTTTCTTCTCAAATGTGCAAAAGTATATGGATTTTATTTGTATTAAAGTATAATATATATCACACAAATAGATATTCCTGGTAATTTTCTATTACATGCTAATCTATTTTTTCTTTCTTGATATATAAATAGTCTATTATAATTTGTGTAAATTGTTTAGGCAGTGCTGATTATAATTTGTTTAAACACATTTTGAGGTGTGGCAGACCACCAAAATAAATTTTTAAATGGGATGACACACTTAAATTTTTGTTTAAACAAAAATAAAGAAAAAATTCAAGGGGTAAATACCTAATACCCCAGGGGTTTCATTTTTTTTTTTTTCCTTAGGTTTTGATTTTTATCACAAGAGGTCTCTGTGGTTTTGATAAATGCCAAATTAGTAATTTCATCTGTTGACCGTTAATTGACTTAACGGAAGTCCATGTCACTAACACGTAGACCAATAAAAATTTGACACTTAGTATAAGTGACCTATATATATATTTTCAAAGGGTGTAGCGCCCCGACTTTACTTAATGAAAGGCGAAAATGGAAATCTCAATTCCCACTAAGCACTATTATCTTTCATTAAGTAAAGTCGGGGCGCTACAAAGGGGGTGGCCCAAACCACCATTGCGGGTGGTTCTGGCCACCCCCTGGGCTCCATGGGGGTGGCTCAATACCCACTAGGGTGGTTTCGGCCACCCCTTTGGCTACCAAGAGTTACCCCCAATTTTTTTTTTCTTTTGAAAAAATATATTTTTTTAATTTAAAAAAAAAATAAAAAATTTAATTTGGTGCCATGTCAACATTGATAATGTGGCTACTTATGCCAAGTGTCAAATTTTAATTGGTCATGTCAATGATGTGGACTTCTGTTAAGTCAACTAACGGCAACAGACGAAATGACTAATTTGATCTTTATCAAAATTTCAAAGACCTAATTTGATAAAAATCAAACCCAAAAAATAAAAAAAATATGAAACCTAAGAATATTAGGTATTTAACCCAAAATTTAATGAATCCGATGCGAATACTCTTCTTGTGGAAACACATTATACATTGAGATGGCATGGCCAGGTCTATTGGTTGGTGGTGGGGCCAAAGTGACTTTTCTTTTTCTTTGAATTTTTCTTTGTTTCGATCACGTGGTGTGAGACAGTGGATACTCTTTTGTGGAAACACATTATACATTGAGATGGCATGGACAAGTCT